>CM054180.1:60409100-60636600 GCA_028829895.1 Sinotaia quadrata | reverse complement strand
CTAAAGCTAATTAGTGGAATTGTAAAGAGTAATCTATCACTGTCACCACAAAGCCCATATAATTGTTTATTGCAACAGCCACCTTTCAAGACTGGACTTCTTTGCCACTTCAAATTCAAGTGATCAGACAATAGATTTCTCTACAGCTGTAAATGGTTAGATTTCAGCCCATTGGATGGTCTCTTTCTCGTAAATCATAACCATTGGATAATAAAAACTATTCACGCAGTTGAGATGGTTTGCATTACATCAGCAATTTCGAGCACATTCTCAACTCGGATTGTTTACTTCCAACTCTGACACTTTCAAAAATGCCATCACAAAGAGTGCCAAGGTCGGGTTACTCTGACAATTTAACAATTTATATTATAATTAAATTTTAAAATAGGGATAGGCAAATTTACTCCACCACATGCCGTTTTCCAGAAAAAATTACTTTGTTTACTTTTTCAACATGCTCAAATCTTTTATGAGAGACGTTATTGTTTTCAGACTTCAATTAACCTTTGTTATAGAAAAATCTTGGAAATGGAGCAGTTCTCTTAAGTGTTGTTTTCGCGAGATGACATTACGGGTGGATAGGTGATGGGTAATGGGTGGTTAATGAATAGGAGCCACACTAACAAAAAAAAAAAAATGTCGACCGAATTTTGACACTAGATCATGAAGCTGATATGTATTTTAGTTTGAACATTCAAGCCCAGCAGCGCACGTTTTGAAAAATAAAATCCACCGAACCCACACGCGCGCAAAGCCAGCTTGAGAGAGAAGAGATTTTACACATATTTCTGGTTATTATCGCTAAAATCAATACAACTAAAGCACCAAATGTGACACCCATTATTAAATTGTAAGTGACGTCAAGTATTTGAATACAAACACTCAGCTTTGCGATTTTTCTATCGCTTCCAGCCGCGTCGGTTAACGCGAGCAGAGCTGCTCTACTTACGTACTTTAGGTTTCCACAAGGGAGGCTACTTCCGTAACACATTTTGCCATCGCTGCAGTCAGGACCCATTTCTTCTGTTTGCCGATCTTGTTTCCATTCGTTAAAAAGCTGCGTTTGGCATGTTTTGGCGGAGAATGACGTCCAGCGGCTGTAAGCAGTTTGCGGCACGAGGGCCGTGCGCAATACGTATACCTTGTCCAAACTTGAGAAATTTAATCCCCAGTAACTTGAATGCGACGTCCTTCAGACTATTCAGCACCTGCCAACGCCATTTTGCTTTTGGCAAAATTTGAAAGCGCGTTCTCGCTCAGATGTGTCTACTTTAAAAAACAACTTTTTTTTCTTCTTTTCAAGCCGTATCACGGTTAGTAGAGCGTGCAACTGAAGAAAATCAAATAAGTAATGGTTAATTGTTAAATGAAGAAAATCAAATAAGTAATGGTTAATTGTTAAATAAAGAAAATCAAATAAGTAATGGTTAATTGTTAAATGAAGAAAATCAAATAAGTAATGGTTAATTGTTAAATGAAGAAAATCAAATAAGTAATGGTTAATTGGTAAATGAAGAAAATCAAATAAGTAATGGTTAATTGGTAAATGAAGAAAATCAAATAAGTAATGGTTAATTGTTAAATGAAGAAAATCAAATAAGTAATGGTTAATTGGTAAATGAAGAAAATCAAATAAGTAAGGTTAATTGTTAAATGAAGAAATATGTATTACCAGACATTATGACAAACATTATAATCGATTATTTGAATTCCTGCTTTTTTATGTATCATACGTGAAACACAGATCAGTACCAAAATAAGGGAGATAACTTTGAATTTTCGCAATTGAAGTACCGAATAGAATTCAGTCAAAGAAACTCAGTTAAAATCAAAATAATAATAATGTTACCTAATTATAAAAGGGTACTAGTGCTCTACATTTAAAAAATAAGTGAAATTTCAAGAAATATTTTTAAAAGTCTTTGAAGTATTTAAATAAAAACCTTGAGAATCGAAACATCTGTGCACTTAGCACAAGCTAAACGTAAGTCATACGTCATAATAATGGCATTTAAAAGTAGTTATCTACTGAAACATTTATACACAAGCACGTCATGAACTGCAAAACATTAGATTCAAAAGTGCGTCATAAAGTCAGATGATGACATTCAACAGTACATCATAATGACATTCAAAGTCTTGTGTTATTTTGTGTAACGATGGTTTCTCTCTCTCTGTGTGTGTGTGTGTGTGTGTGTGTGTGTGTGTGTGTGTGTGTGTGTGTGTGTGTACTATGATAAACGCACAAGAGTTACAAATGAATTTTACTATTTTAACTCATTAAACTGTTTATGTTTACTTCATCTGACAGAAAGATTGTTTTCTGTCATTTAATACAATGCACTCATTCTCTTGTAGAGATTTTTTATTTTGTTTCTTTGCTTATTTCATGGAATTGTGAGGCTACAGTCGATAACGATTTATTCCAAATGACTAACATTGGTCTAAAATTTGTTTTTCCTGTTAATGAAAACAAATCTTTTTATATTTTATGTTATTGATTTATTCTTTATTGTTTCGTTTCTTGTAAAATTTGCCTTACCTTTATTTCCCCACGAAATTTAAAGATAATCCAAACAGGGTGTAGACTACAATATTTTCCAGCGCAAATGCCAGAAAAGTTATACAAAATTCGGCCGTTTTCATTTATTCTGAGTTTTAGAGGACGCATTTATAGCCTATTATAAAAATAAAATATGTCACAATCAACTATGAGAGAATCCTTTATTTTTTTGTCAAAGATCTAAAGAGCGTTACATAAAATAGATTTTTAAAAATTCTTTTTCGCAAAAATGTATTGTAGCGAATATTAGTTTGGGAATATTTGTTCATACTCAACGAAAGTGAACGTCGATTGTGCTATTAGTTCACAGCTAAAATGCCTAAATTTTTTTTACTAAAAACAAGAATCCTGTTTGATTATTTTCAATATTCCATACTACTCTCTATAGACAGTCATTAAAATCTCATATTTCTAGTTCACAGTTATTTCAATCTTTCCTATGCTATATTACATTATATTACAGCCCTTGCACCCTAGCAACTGTAAATTGTCCCACCTTCTGCTAGCTTCTTTAAATCTTTTATACTATAGCTACTTCACAGCTTCTAGTCAACAGCTTCTTGAAGTCTCATGTGCTTCTTATAGAGCCAATTTAAATTTTCAAATTTTTGTGTATTACCTTTGAGTTTGAGTCCTATGGCACTGTAGTAGTGTATTACCTTTGAGTTTGAGTCCTATGGCACTGTAGTAGTTATTTGGTTCGTTCGAATGAGCGAACTATAATTGAGATTATAAGAGAACACTGAGTGTTTCTGAGTGAACTCTAAAAGTACTTTGGTAGAGTTTGTCTACAACTTGACTGAAGATGGGCTGTTGTGAGTTTATAAATACATAGCTTTAGATTGCCTGACATGTAGCCTAGGGTCTCAGTAAATGTCGTTAGAAGACCCACACATGGTCCGTTGCGGCTCAGTGCTTGTCAAATCAACATCCAAGATAAAGTTCAGATCTTCTGCAATAATATATACAGCGGATAATTTCCTTCTGTGTTAATAGCTGGTGATAAGGTTAGTAGTAGGATTATACTTTGTTAACAACTTGAACCAAAATATGTGTTGCCTCAGCAGTAAGCTGCACTCAGTTAATGATTTACAGGTGAGTTTCTGGTAATTTTGTTCAAATAGCTGAGCTGCATTTTGATTAGTTAGTTTGGTGAGTTGTCTGGAACATTTAGGTATGTTTCCAGCCTGGGTCAACATTTCTAGAAGGTAGGTTTACTAGTAATCTATTTTTAGAGGAGGGGTGGGTGGATGCTACATAAGCCATTATGTGACATTGATATGCTCTCATGATAAATATAAACATTTGTTATGCTTGCACGATGAATTATGATGTTTGATGTGCTCACATCATGAATGTACAGCGTTTGATATACTCGCATGATGAATGTACAATGTTTGATATGCTTGTGTGATGAATGTACAACATTTGATATGCTTGCATGATGAAAGTATGATGTTAGATATACTTGCATGACGAATGTACGACATTTGATAAGCTCACATGATGAATGTACAACATTATTTTTATGCCTGCAGGCTAAATGTATAAAGTTTGATATGCTCGAAGGATGAAGGTATGACATTGGATATGATCACATGATGAATGTACAATATTTGTTATGCTCGAATGAAAATTGTGCGACGTTTGATATGCTTGAATGATGAATGTTTGACATTAGATATGCTCGCATGATGAATGTATGATGTTTGATATTCTCACAAGATGTGTGTAAGACGTTTGATATGCTCACATGATGACTGTATGATGATGATGAATGTCTGATATTTGATATGATCACATGATGAATGTATTGTGATTTATATGATCATATCATTATATGATGGCTGGTGTGCTCATGTGATAAATGCATGACGTTTGATAAAGGTTAGATATGATCGTATGATGAATTTCATGGTTTGATATGCTCAAAAGATAAATGTATAAGGTTAGATATGGTATGATGATTGATATGCTCACATGATAAATATATAACTTTAGATATGCTCAAATGATGAAAGTATGACGCTAGAGTTGCTCACATGATGAAGGTTTGACATTAGATATGCTCACATGATAAATGCTTAACGTTAGATATGCTCACATTATCCATTTATGTAGTTCAATATGCAGAATGTACGACGCATGATATTCTCGCATTATCAATGTATGACGCTTGATATGCTCACACGATTAATGTAGGACACTTTATATGATCATATTATGAATACCTGACATTTGATATGCTCACATGACAAATGTATGACATTTGATATGCTCACATGATGAATGAATGACGTTAAATATGTTATGAAGCTTGATGTACTCTCATGATAAATGTGTGAGGTTAGATATGCTTACACAAATAATGTATGATTCTTGACTTACACATGTGTTGAATATGTTAATATGTTCACATGATAAATGTACAGCATTGTATATGCTCGCATAATGAATGTATGATGTTTCATATGGTCACAAGATGAATGTTTGTCCAGTCGCTCGTTGGCCAAAGAAAATTTTCTTTATCAGTCTTGATTTTATCGCTGAAAGAAAAATCCTGAAAGAGTGGCAGATTTTTTTTGCCGCAAATATCAAAACTGCGATCAACACTACACCGTGAAAGTTAAGTTTGTTATGGCGAAAGATATAGAACGATTTGGCAACTCTTGGACTCGCAAGTTCTAGTTATACAACTTATCAAGCCGGTGTTATCGGCCTTTAATTCTACCCTACCTTCCACCCCTGTCAAAAAGATCCTCCCATTGTTTTAGTTTTGCGTTGCTCGTTTGCGATTTTTTTTTTAACGAAAAGAATAAAGCTAAAATGTAAATAAACTTTCGCACCCATCCCTTCAACCTTTCTTAGTTTTCTTTCTTCTCGCTGGCGTAATTACATGCATGAATCACACTCTGTCCGTAGCTCACGCTTTCTCTCCATGGCGTAATTACATGCATGAATCACACTCTGTCCGTAGCTCATGCTTTCTCTCCATGGCGTAATTACATGCATGAATCACACTCTGTCCGTAGCTCATGCTTTCTCTCCATGGCGTAATTACATGCATGAATCACACTCTGTCCGTAGCTCATGCTTTCTCTCCATGGCGTAATTACATGCATGAATCACACTCTGTCCGTAGCTCATGCTTTCTCTCTCTCCACGTTTCATTGTTGCTCATGGCTTTTCCCAGTTTTCTATCATTAGGACTTTTTATCCACAATTGACTTTGACTTCGCGTGATTCCAATTTTATATCCTAAAATGGCTTTTTCTCGTAATTCTGTTTACTTTTCGTGATTCACATTTATATCCTAAAATGGCTTTTTCTCGTAATTCTGTTTACTTTTCGTGATTCACATTTATATCCTAATATTGCTCTTACTTTTCATAATTCGTGGAGTACTTTTCGTAATTCACTCTTTCTGTCCATTACTGGCCGTTTATCTTCGTCATAGACGCAGTCTCTCTCTCTCTCTCTCTCTCTCTCTCTCTCTCTCTCTCTCTCTCTCTCTCTGTCTGCCACTCAAACTTTCTCTCATTTCTTTTCTCTGACTCAAGATATTCCATCACAGAAATATTTCTTTTCTTTTCGTAACAGGCTTTCTTATTCCAGAGCAACTTTTCTGTGAGTTACGCTATATCTTTCGTTGACTCACTCATTCTGTTGATTACATCACACCCCCATCAAAACATCCATTCCACATCTGTTACTAAATAGCACCGACTGATTTGTTCTTCCCATGAATGACTCTTTATAGTCATGACTGGTTTGTACTGACACTAGAAATCATCGATTAACTGATGTTATTTCCATGGATGTCACTGTCTTCAAAGTTATGACTGACATTTCAGTGCTAATCTGATATTCTGCTGTCTTCAGGATTCAGACATCGTCGTCATCGATAATTTCGATTATGACTGATGTGATTTATATGTTCTCTTTCTTTTACAAATCTCTCGTTTTATTCTTTCTCTCTTTCTTTCGCGTGTCTTTGTGTGTTTCTTCACTCTCTCTCTCTCTCTCTCTCTCTCTCTCTCTCTCTCTCTCTCTCTCTCACACACACACACACACACACACACACACACACACACACACACACACACACACACACACACAGATATCTATTCACTCTTTCCTCCCCTCATCCGTCGTTGTCCCTCCCTCCCGGAAGGTGTGTGTCTTCTCGTCTTTCTCTCTCTTTGGTTTTCTATGTCTACCTTCTTGATCATTATCTGTTTGTGTCTAGTCGCCACTTTATGTCTTCTAGTCTTTAGGTCTGTCTTTCTTTCTCACTTTATGTCTCCCTGTCTTTAGGTCTGTCTTTCTCTCTCACTTTATGTCTCCCTGTCTTTAGGTCTGTCATTCTTTCTCACTTTATGTCTCCCTGTCTTTAGGTCTGTCTTTCTCTCTCACTTTATGTCTCTCTCGTTTTGAGAGTCTCTCACTCTCATTTGTCAGGCTTCTCTCCCTCTCCTATGTCACCCCCTCTCTTCCTTTGTCTCTCCTTCTCTCTCTTTCAACCCTCCCGTCTCTCTTTCCCCCTTTTCATGAATGGCATTTCACTTTCATGGCTGAAATTGTTTCTAACGATGACTCATATTCCCTTACGCGAAATGGATATAAACATATAAACACATTGGCAGGTTTCCCTGGATCCCCAACACTTCCGACTCAAGCATATTTCACAGGTATTACTCATCTTCTTCATACCGCCATCCCTCCAGTAATACACATCCTACTCCTGCGGAAGCTCGTGAATTGAAAGAAACATAAAGTGTCCGGTTACAGGAGACGAAAAGACAAATAATGTTTGACCTTACAGGTTACATTGACCTCAATCAGACACTTTCAAATGATTTTTAGAAAAAGTTGCATTCCAATGGGAAAATGCAAACTGTTTCAAAATGTTTGCAAGCACTTTGTTTTAATCGACACAAATCACCATTTGTATATTTGACACTAACGCCACCTAGATAATGGTTATGATTATTATTGATTAATTACTCGTCTCTCTCACTTGGCGGATATGCGGACGCTGTAAACGTTTGCTCTCTTTCAAAACAATAAAGACAAACATTTACCATCACACAATATTTCCGTGGTTGGAAAACTTACTACAGGAGAAGATAAATCCATCTTTAATCTATATTTAGCGAGCCCCCATCCACCCACTTTCTTCTCCATCATAAGGTTATCAACATGTGTAAGGTCAATAAATTTAACAAGAAATGTATTAATTCAACAATCAAATATACATATAACAAATACAAAGAAAGAGATTACTTGACATCACTATTTCCATGAAACCCTGTTCAAATAATTTTAATGTTTATATTGTCTTATTTCCTAAAACATAATTCAATAGATGAGTGTCACTCACAAATCACAGGATAATTCTTATTAGGGAACAGAAATGGAGTAATCAGAGATATGCAATAATAGTTTCTATGTAACCTAGTTTAGGTGAAGTCTCATTATTCTTTCACGTGCTTTTGTAACAAAGTCACAAGTTATTGTTCAGTAATTCCACGTTTCCCTCCTTAGAAAATTTTGTAGAACACTGATTCGCTGCTATTCTCTCAAGGTTATTCTACCACTCTGCCATAATAACTCCCTCAAGGTTATTCTACCACTCTGCCATAATAACTCTCTCAAGCAGAACAACAATTGTAGCAATTGCCAGTAACCTCCTTGTACCAGTAATTGCTCAATTTAGTGAGCATACTTTGCCACCATCCATCAACAGAGTGCAGTATATTGCACACTGCAGCACACACCTCTCATGTCTACCATGGTCGTAGCAGTCTATAATCACTGAACCAGGAGATTCTGATAAGAAAGGCTGTTTTTTCTCATTAAGCTAACAGCTGCCTTTCATGACCAATCTTCTTGCCACACCAAATTCAAGTGATTAGACAATAGCATTCTCTACAGCATGTAAACTTTTGATCTCAGCCCATTGGTTGGTCTCATTCTCGTAAAATTTGACCATTGAGATAATGAAACTACTCATCTAGTTGGAATTGGTTTGCATTGCATCAGCAATTTCTAGCATATTCTCAACTCGAATGTTTACTCCAAATCTGACACTTACAAAAATATCATCCCAAGGTCGGGTCACTTCGACAATTTAACAATTTATATAACAATTAAGTCTAGAAACAGGGATAAACACATTTACTGTCACAATATTAGCATGCACACATAAAGATATGTCAAATTTAAGATATTCATGAGAAATGTAGGAAATCCTTTGCAAGCTCAGTTAATTCTTGAGGAGAATTGTATTAGAACTATGAACCAGAATTAAGTCAGAACAAATAGAAACTAAGTCAGACAGACAGACAGATAGAAGATAGATAGACAGACAAGTAGACAGACAGACAGATAGAGAGATAGATAGATAGACAGACAGACAGATAGATAGATAGATAGATAGATAGATAGATAGATAGATAGATAGATAGATAGATAGATAGATAGATAGATAGATAGATAGATAGATAGATAGATAGATAGATAGATAGATAGATAGATAGATAGATAGATAGATAGATAGATAGATAGATAGACAGACAGACAGACAGAGAGATAGATGGATAGTGTGCTTAGGTTTTGAATAACATTCCAATATATCGTGTTAAATGGAAATGACATATTTAAAAACAGTGGAATAAATCTTGGAGCCTGAATTGCAAAACTATATCTATCTAATTTCATAGCGGAGTTAGCAATAATCACGACGAACAAAATTGATTAGCATTACAACGGATGGTGTATGCTTAAGCACGCTTCAGACTCTCGTTGTTAGTTCTCCACCCTGACCCCACCCTCTCAATACTACTATTATAAAGAGATTCCGTATACATAATGCACGAATTAGGCTGTGGACAATAGCGAGAAGAGCGGCCTAAGAAGTGCTCGATCCTATCTATAAGACATGCATTCGGGCGGCGGCAGTCTATGGCTTCCTGAGAGCACTCGGGCCTGACCCGAAGTCTTCACGACGCCACAAGAGTACCTGACGTGCCGGCCCTGGCCAGGCGCAATGCTGATATGTACGCTAATGTTTTGATTTTTTTTCACGCGCAAGTATTCTCTAACGCTTGATGTTCTTACATTTCATGCATTGTGGACTGTTGCTGAGGATACCATGGAGAAAACGCTACCCCTCTCAGTTGTTCTTGACCATGTGTGGATGTTGGTGCGTGCTTTTGTCTGTGCGTTGAAGGAGATGAGGGTGGTGATCATTATTTTTTCCTCGATCAAAGAGTATACGGCAAACGGTGGTAGAGAGGTCGGGCACAAAGATACAAGTCCCGTGGTTATCCCATCTACTTCACAGGAGAGTCTTAACTTATTCCTACACCTGGTGGGTTTCGATATTTGATGCCTGCCATTGAAGCCTGTCCCCTGTGTTTATATGTTGCTAAGAGAGTTAAAAAGACTCATTGCAGTTTAAAAGAAACTGAAATTATAAGCAATCTTCGAGTTACCTATGCAATACCTGACCGGACAGCATCCTCCAGAGTAAGGATTACAGCTTGGATCGTAAGCGAATCAACCACACTTGAAGGCAGACATTCTCCAGAAATTAGTCAATCGATCAGCATTTTGGAGCAAAAGCAACTTGCGTTGATTTAGTGACAAGATTTGTACCGTATTGTGGTATTGCACGCTGGCACTTCACTAGTGTCACCACTGACTTTCAGTTGTTTTGCGAATGTTCTCGTTGCACTAACTTGACTGAGTTCTCCTGTAAGTGGACTGCACAACAAAACATTCCTTAGGAACTAAAATCTGCAGGCTTAATAAACTCACTTTCTTATTCATGCCACATATTCACACTCTCACACACACACACACAAATCTTATAGCTCATTAAATCGATGGAGTACAAAAATACGTGTATGTGTCTCTAAAACGGGTTTTTCTCTCTGCATGAGATAACTTATTTGCTTGTTGAAAAATTGGAAATGATAAAAATTAAAAATGATAAGAAAGAAACATAAATAAAAGACACAAGCACGGATAGACCTGCGACATATTTCTTAGTTAACATAAAGGTTTACTAAAGTTTATAAAGTCTCATGACATATTTCTTATTTAATATAAAGGTTTACTAAAGTTTATAAAGTCTCATGACATATTTCTTAGTTAATATAAAGGTTTACTAAAGTTTATAAAGTCTCATGACATTTGATTTCAGACTGTTTTAAAGGTTTACTAAAGTTTATAAAGTCTCATGACATTTGATTTCAGACTGTTTTCTTGATACGTATGACTGCGCCATGACCTAGGACACGGTGCAACTGTTCTTTAGGAATGCACGTATTCTGAATGTTAAATTAAAATGTTGATAAACTTTTCATTTGTTATTAAACATGTCACTGTTTAAAAATTAATTAATACCGCGAATAAAACCCTCTTCTTTCTCTTTAAAAATAAACAGATAAATTTTCACTTCCTGACCAACAGACAGCCAACGTACGAGCAAGGTGAGACAACTTTTGCTCTAAACTTACCTTCACAATTTGCGTTTCTAAGTTTTGTTTCATTATCAAATACAGGTGGGTTATTTAAATGAAATTATATGAAGATCAGAGTCTTAATACCAAACAAAATAAATATGTGCAGCATAAAATAATAAGCTAGAATCAACAATGGAAACTTGTGAGATGTTTGATTGTTCTCGGGAAAATACCAATTGAGAAAAATAATAATTTTTCAACTCGAGTAAGATGAGGATATGGGGAATAAACAAACACTGGCAGAACCAAATATTAATTGTTTGTTTTCAATTCTGATGAAATATCTAACACATCGTAGTAGTATATACCCTTACTTTCATTTTTAATGTTATTAATGTTAGTCTACTAAGTAATGTAACTAATCATCGCTGTTTCAGCAACTAATACCTCTTCATGATCCGTTCGAGAAAAGCTTTAACAAAAATCAAAACAACATGAGCGCTGCATCACAGCAGTTTCAGCGAGAAAAGTTCAAGGTTAAATTATTCTGAAACTTTAGAAAAATAAAGAAAGTTATATCCAAGTTAAATAGTAGGAACGCATTCAGTTGCGTTTATATATGTTTGTACTTGTGTGCCTGTATGTTTGTACTTGTGTGCCAATATGTTTGTATTCTGTGCCTATATGCATTTGTGTGTGTCTATATATGTGTTAAAGAAATTTTATTTTAATTTTATTGTTTTAAGTTGAATATGATTGCTTTCATTGCAAATGCACTGTCTTTAGTAGTTAAATTCTAAAGCTTTGATTTGGTTAAACCTGATTGCTGTAGCAGATGTAATAATTTAATGATTGGAGTAAAGAAATGAAAGGGTTAAGAGCGTTTACGGTTGTTTTTTTTTAATAACCAGGTAACAACATTGGGTTGGCACAGTGGTGTATGTATTGTCTAAGTGTTTCAATTGGCGTTAGGAAAGTTGACAAAGAAGGAAAGTATTTCTCGTCTCTGTGTGTTAATAATCAGCAGTGTCAAACAGCGCTCGCCCGTTTCCTCTAACCGTTCTAACAGATATGAGACTTCTGTCAAACTAGACTCTCTAGACAGGGATGTGTCACCAATGTCCCATTAGTAATATTGTGTTTGGAATGAAAACTTCTGGGCAGCGTTAATAATTCACCTAAAAGTGTTTTCCATCTTTTCGCTCTATCCTATAAATAAATGAAAGGGGGGAGAACTCCCGACGTGATTGACCGTGGTCATAAATTACCGTACAACCCGCAGAAGGGCGTGTTTCTGTGTTTGCCATTGGGGAAAAACAGTCACACACTTTAAGATAAGTTCAAGATCTGTCAGGAAAGCTGAAGAAAGTCAATCGGAAAACACTCTCAGGAAGTACCTTCCTTACTGGCAATTTGCCGCTGAAAGGGAGTATTTATTAATGCGCCGGATTAATAGCTAAACAAAAAAAGGAATAACTTTAAAAACGTGACTAATTGTTAATGCACTAAACAGAAATGGAACACTTAATAATGGCCATTAAAAAAGTGACTAATTATTAATGCACTAAACAGAAATGAAACACTTAATAATGGCCATTAATAAAGTGACTAATTATTAATTCACTAAACAGAAATGGAACACTTAATAATGGCCATTAAAAAGTGACTAATTATTAATGCACTAAACAGAAATGAAACACTTAATAATGGCCATTAATAAAGTGACTAATTATTAATTCACTAAACAGAAATGGAACACTTAATAATGGCCATTAAAAAAGTGACTAATTATTAATGCACTAAACAGATGGAACATTTATTTATTGTCACACGAAAAGAAATCGATCAATAATAGTGACGCAATGAGGAAGCATTTATTAAAGTGCCATACACGAAGGGATCAAATATTAAATGCCAGACAAAAAGAGAATTAAAATTAAATAATGTATTAATGCAGAAATGGAGTATTTATTATCGCTCTACATTTAAAGGGGGCGTTTATTAATGTACCACTCTAAAAGGGAATATTTGTTATTAGTGTATTTTCTAATAAGAAAGCCGGGGTTGTTTTTTTCTGATGATTACTATTGAAAGGTCGTTAAATCGGGAGACAACAGGAGGAAAATCTCAGAACTGAGGGAATTGTCATGCTTCAAGTCAGAATGTCCCGTACAAGTCTGTAGCATCTAAAATAATCGAGCAACATTGTGGGTGTTCGTGGGTCTATTTTTAGCGTGTAGACGATTTTAATGGTGTAATCAATTTCTGCTTCAGGTAAATGTCGCACCTAAGGTAAACAAGAGTTATAAATGTTTCTATTTGAAATTACGCGAACAAAGAAATATGCGGAATAAAGGGTAGGTGAAAACAAACAAATAAAAAGGAAAGGAAACAAGAAAATTACATTATTCAATTAAATTTCTGACTATTCATTATAACACACACACACACACACACACACACACACACACACACACACACACACACACACAATATACACATATATGTGCAGTCAGACACAAATATCACTTTCGCATTGAAAATATAAACTGATAAAATAAACGTATAGTACACAAACTGAAATACTCCCAGTACAATGCACACCCAACGGCCACAACATACTCTCAACATATATTATTGCCCATAAACACATGAACACATTCAAAGGACAGCATAAAACACATACACACAAGCTCACACACACACACACACACACACACACACACACACACACACACACACACACACACATTAACACACAATGGGTACTCATTGCCGTCTTAGACGAATTGCTCATAAGAAGTTATTCCAGTAAAGATAAATCGCTAAGTTTGTCCTATTTGCTTGCATAAACACAGCCTACCGTAATTGAAGACGATTTAATGGCCAAAACACCGGGTGACAAATGGAAAAGGACACACAAGCGCACCACTCTGCTAAAAGCTATTCCTTTTCTATCATTAGACGGCAACTCAAAGTGGCACTTGACATAGATCAAGAATATGAAAACAATAATGTCACTTTGCCATGAACCCGTCTCCAAAACATTTTATCATCTTTCCCTTGACAGTACATGAAAAGTCGGACTCTGGTGCTGCCAACATTCAGGTTGTGTATTTTTGTCATCTTCTATCATCATCCTCGTGAAGAGATAGATAGATAGATAGATAGATAGATAGATAGATAGATAGATAGATAGATAGATAGATAGATAGATAGATAGATAGATAGATAGATAGATAGATAGATAGATAGATAGATAGATGGATGGATGGATAGATAGATAGATAGATAGATAGATAGATAGATAGATAGATAGATAGATAGATAGATAGATAGATAGATAGATAGATAGATAGATAGATAGATAGATAGATAGATAGATAGATAGATAGATAGATAGATAGATAGATAGATAGATAGATAGATAGATAGATAGATAATTAGATAGATAGATAGATCAGTTAGTAAGTACCGTAATATGAATGCACTTATTGTTTTGTAGACTTGATAGAGAGATGTATTGACTGAAAATACAAAAACAAGTTAGAGTGAATGTCTTGTTCTCTGAGAAAGGAACAATAAGTATTATGGAACCGCTCCTTTTCTCTATATTCAATGCGTACACTAATAAGTACAATCTGGACTCTTCCTACTCTATGATCTGTATTAGTTTGAACCTTTCATATTCTTAATGCTATCTGGATGTCATGGGTCAAAACCACTACATATTTAATTTCATTGAGTCCCTTATGACACTGGGAATAATAGCCATGCGTCAAAACCACTACATATTTAATTTCATTGAGTCCCTTATGACACTGGGAATAATAACCATGCGTCAAAACCACTACATATTTAATTTCACTGAGTCCCTTATGACACTGGGAATAATAGCCATGTGATTAGCTCATTAGAGCCCACATTTAACGTAAACAAGATGGCACAAACATTACAATATGAATTTTACATGGAAAATTATAAAGAATTGAACACAAAATTAATGAAAAAGTAATAAAATTTTATAATAATTAATCAACAATATAATACTACATTTACTAAATTATCCCAGGATATTAGTCTAGAATCCTAACCAAATCTATATTTCTTTAACAGTTCGATGATTGCATTCTAGCATTGCATTTCTGCCTCTCTCGTGTAGTATTAATTTGATTTTCAGTTCAAGATGAATAATAGCAGAGTCCTATCTCTCTCTACTCTCCCTGTTCATAAACTAATGAAGAATCACCCCCATTGGATACAGTACATGCAAAGTACTTAACTTACATGGCATAGAATTAACTTCACTGATAACTTCATGACATCACGTGACCACCTCAAATGCATTATATGCTATAGAATTTTCATTCATCTTCTCGTTTGCTCACACACAGACATAAGGTATATAATTTGTGATTCAGCACACTTCTAAGAAAACATGAAGATCATACCAAACTGATCTTGGTAGTTAGATTCAAGACTTAAAGAGTTAAACCTTAGAATCCTGCAATTTTCATTGTTATAGTTTTGAGTAAAAATATACATATGTATTATTTGAATATGACCCATAGGATTTATTCCTGGGTTATATATTTACTACCATCGTATTCTAGCCACTTGTGTATAATTTCTTTTAAAATAACTGAAATTGCTTGCATTAAGAAATCTATCATCACACTTAGAGCATGTATCTCAAATACAGCAGAAATTAAAATTGAAACTCATGATCTGACCCCAGGGGTCACACCAGCATATGCAACACAAGAGTTGTTAACTGAACTTGATAACACTAATGGGGAAACGTGGGCAAATTTAATTAAATTCTCAGGTTAGAAGGGATATAGCTATATCCACACATTGATAGGCTGAAAACCATGGTTTTAGGAATAAAATCCTTTCCAGCTTTTCTCAACACCATTTAAAAACCATGTGTACACCAAATTCAGCAGAAATTTTCACCATTCCTATTTGGATAAAGTCTCCCCTGGCTAAGTAATAATTATGCCAAGGTAAAACAGATCTTAATGGAATAATTAAATCTGCCATATCAAGATTGAAGATTGCAGCATGCGACAGCTGTCCTGATGCTACAACTAATGCACCACATCAAGGACTGCTCCCTGGGCCCGCGTCATTGCCAAGTGCACCATGGCCATTGTGTCTGCTGCTATCCAGCCCATCAAATGCAAACTGAAGAGGTGGCTTGACCTCTACTACAAAGATAAGATAGTGTGAAACTGATCTACCTTTTACAAATCTTGAATGCTTAACCACCTCTCACTTTCGTTAATGAAAGGTTTGCTAGAATATGCGAGTAGAGATGAACAAACACTGGAAGGAAGGAAGGGAGAAATAAACGGGGGCCTGAATAATGTAGCAATTTCAGATGTCTCATTTGTGAACTGTAGCGGCTTGATGGACAGAAACCATGGAAAATTATTGTTAATTATTAAGTGAAATTCTATAAATAGTAACGGCGAAGAAATTAGTCCGACAGTTAAGCCATAAAGTATATTAAATGCTAATTTTTGTTAATTAATATTCATTAATTATTATAGCATGATAGAGGTTCTCATTAATATACCTTGAAAATACCCCCACAAAATACCCCATGTGGTTTTACTAATCGCTATTAAAATATAAAAGCATTTGTATTATAAAGTATAAATAACCAATAAAAATATGACAATTTTGGAATTCGGTACTTAGTATAAAATTTCACTGTAAAATACCATTGGGATGTGTGGTGTTTAGGTATAAATAGTCTGTAATGCAGTAGTTGTTAAAGATCCCGATAACAGTAATAAGTTCCTGCTATTAATTCCACTTATAATTTTAATACCATATCTCGTTTCTAGGAACCTCTAGATTCTAGAACGCCCGCCAATACAATGGATATCAGTTCCTAGAGTGTCTATCCAAAGTACACGATTCAGAGCCCCCTAACTAGATTAACTACCATTAATTATGACAATACTAATTACAAAATAGTACATGTAGTATATTACAGATACAAATAGCCAAAAATAAACTCATCAAACAGGTAAGACAATAACAAATAAAATGTAATTAAACTTTTTCTTTTACATTAGACCGCAATGCTTCGTGACAACCAGAATATTTATTAAACATAAACAAACACTAATTACAAAGTTAGATAATTACACAAGAGTACTAGAGTGAAAAGATAAAATCCTTTCTCTTCATAGTGATATAATTGACTGACTTTTCAGTCTTATTGTCGATATAATCCATTGGCTAGTTGTACTCTATTCCATCTTTAAAATTAAATATAATAAATGTGTTTTGTTTTTTTCTACAGTATCACTGACATAATTATCTGATCAGTAGATGAAGCAGTAGTCGTCCAGTGGTTATCTCCCTGCATACGTTTTTTTAGTCACAAACCGGCAAACATGCCGACATTGGAGACTTCTTGCCTCTCTCCCCTCTTTCTTTTTTGTCTTTCTCTCTCTTTTCTCTCCTCTTGCTCTTTCTCTCTCCTCTTTCTCTCTCCCATTTTTTCTCTCTCTCTCTCTCTCTCTCTCTCTCTCTCTCTCCTTTTTCTCATCAATAACAGCTTTTCTATATTATTCTCAATGACGGTTTTTTTAAGCTTCTTTCCTAACCAAAACTTTTTCATCCTTGGGAACTGGAAAATATTGTTTTACTTCAATACAACAAAGTTTTCCCAAATCTGGAAGTGCCGGAAATGGAAATTGCAGTATACTAAATCTCTAGAATTAATAATATAATTTCAGAAGCCATAGAAAAAGAAATCTGAAGATGAGGGACAAGTGAGTGCGAGAGAAAAGAAGATAAAATTTGAATGAAAATGACGAAATGGTAAAGCATAATACAACGTAGATACACACAAACACACACATACATGCACAGATCCTCACAGGCCCACACACAACATACACACATATAACACACATATATAAACACACATACACAGGCCCACACACAATATACACACATATATAAACACATACACAGACCCACGCACAACGCACACATACAAACACACACACAAACACACACAGATATACAAACATACAGCACAGACACGCAAATACACTCACAGGCTCACATATAATACCTACACACGTACTCACATACACATGCACAAACACACACAAATACACATATACATGCACAGACAAATACACATACGTACATATACTGAGACACACATATACAGACATACACACGCACAGTGTGTAGATTTGTTTATCCTTTTGTTATTGTATATCTTATTACATATTTTTAATTAAGGGGTTGTTCGCTTGTTTTCTCGGGAGCTGTGTATGTTGTGTGCATTTTTAAACTTTTATCAAAGTACCGCCTCAAAAAATAAGTGAAACAACTTTCTAACTAATGACGCTAAGAAAACTGATAAAATCGTTGAAAACAACAAAACCAAAAACAACACACGGTTAGGCGTGTTCCGTAAGAAAGGGCTCAGTACAAGACAGACTGTGTTGTCTTGCATGTCCCAACACTTGAAACCCAGCAGACTCCGCTAGACTTCGTTAGAGGACGGTCATGCCCTTTTCTTCTCAAGGGACATCATCCATAAATCCATTAACAATTCTTTGGTAAGCCATTCAGTGAACTCTCTTCTACGGACGCCGCTGCTGTTATTTATGCCCTTCCCTCGGGGAGCGCGGAGGTTTATGGTTAGATTATGAGCGTTTGGGCAAAACAGCCATTGTGATTATAGTCTAGTTAGTTAGCTATTGACGTTATTCTATGTACCGTTAGGCGCCAATGCCGTGCTTGGATGATCGTAACGCTGTCCGAACTATTGCTGCGCATCTTGTGATCCTAGTAGATGGCGACCCTTGTGGGGTTGAGGGCCCATAAAACAGGGCCCATTGGTCGTGTCAAAATCCGCGTCCTACCGGGAGAAACGCTTTGCCTCTTCAGCTTTAGCTGAGGGCAGTGTTTGTTTCCTGCGCTCTGACTACAGTCGATCTGAGTACTGGAAACAAAATTTCGATTTTAAATTACCTGCTAAGATTGGTACATGATCTGAAGTAATGAAGGTAAAGGCATATAAATGATTGTGTAGGTATTCAGATCAATCAGTAATTAGGATGGTGGCAGATTTGGCATGAGGCGTGCTGCCGTACAGAGGGTTAAAGATGATGAAAGACAGAGTGGAGGGTTGTTGAGACAAAGTTGTATAGTGGTGATGATGAATGATGGCCGGTGGGTTTGTGGCGCTCAGCAGGTCTGTCCGGTAGAGGCATGCATTGGCCGGGTTATCCATAGGCTAATGTCGTCATGATTGGTTTTGTTCATGTGGTTGTCGCTGTCTAAACATGTTGGATGGGAGATTGTGGGGGGTATCTTACAGATACCAGGCTAGTAGCATACCAAGTCTGTACCTAGTGCGTACACACGCCGGGGATGCTCAGCTACCTATCCTTCTTACTTTGGTGTTGTCCGTTAGGATGTGCGTAGACAGGTGTTGGCGGCCAGTACAGGTGGTCGAACATCAGTTGCATCATGTCCGCAAAGGGGTGATTAAAAAGTTTCCACTGCGGATACTGTTTTTCTGTGTACACCCATCGTTGTTGGTGGTGGTGGTGATGGTAATTGTTGTTTTCCTTTCTATCTTTGGCTGTTTGATGTTGTTGAGCCGTTTCTTCTGAGATTTTCTGGATTCTTCTGATGCTGTTTCATTTCTTCTTATGTTGTGATGTTTTCGCTTTTATTTGATGTTCCCTTGTTTGTGGCTCTGTTTTTGCCATTGTTTTGGTTATAACGAAGGGCGAGAGAGGTGGGGGGCCTCAAGCATCATTGTATATTCTTCGAAGGTGGCCTTAATTTCCATCACTGAGTCTATTTGTTTTGTTTGTTTGTTTTTTGGGGGGGTTCAGCTCTGATTCAGTTTTTTCTTTCATTTCTGGTTTGTTTGTTTTTTTGTTTGTTTGAATTCATGCATCCATTTGTCAAGAGTAGATAGATAGATAGATAGATAGATAGATAGATAGATAGATAGATAGATAGATAGATAGATAGATAGATAGATAGATAGATAGATAGATAGATAGATAGATAGATAGATAGATAGATAGATAGATAGATAAATAGATAGATAGATAGATATATAGATAGATAGATATAAAACCTGAAAGAGAATGATGACATCGAGCGATACAAGCGAGTGGTCTTGACTAACGGTGCACTCAGCGCCCCCTGTTGTGCAGTATACGTAGATAGCAAATTCTTCACTTAAGCCACACTTGAATGTTGCCAGTAGGACGTGGCCCATGAAGACAGTTTAGGGGATGACACAGCGATACCCTATGATACAACCTGGCACATAACGTGAAAGTAATGATGTCGTGGTGTCATCTTTACACTTCATTTGGCGTTTTATCAGCGACATCTCTTGTTCAATCAAAGAAGGATTTTTTCTCTCAGATTATGAGTTCGGCTAGTCAAACATACAGTAACATCTACGTTTCGGTTTTATTCTTCATTTTAGAAAGAAAATAAATTTTAAAAATGAAAAAAAGAAGACTGAATTAAACTGAATCTTATTTTCTCAAATTGCGATTCGGGAAATCGTTCTTTTATCAGACAAAATCTTGTCGCGTTCCGTCAAAGAGATTTATTTAATTCATTCATTTGTCAGTTATGTGTTTGCTCTTTGATTTACTTGTTCGTGTTACTTTCTTTACCTTTTTGTTTACATTTTAAACTGAACATTAGTTATAGACCTTAAGACATCTTAATGAACCCTTCTCCTCCCCCCTCCCCTCAATTGAACGCTAGCACAACACGTGCACAGCGCTAAGCTTTACTTGAAACGGATGTTGGGATGATCAAGGTCAAAGTCCCTTATAGCGTTTATGTTGTATCCATAGTACTGTGGGTTTGTTTTTTTTTACTCCAAAACATCTCTAGCAGAAGCACTAACATGTTTGTTGCATGCTTCTGTCGACCACTGATTTATGTGCTGTATGTTTAACTGTATGCTCTTTTCAGTGCCACAATGAAAACGTTTAGGAATATGGTTAGTTTTTTTAAGCCTATAATTATATTTATGCAATAAAATATTAAAATGAAATAGCGATTAGGCGTCATGTTTGTTTTAGTAAGGGCTTACTATTAATCTTTGATTGGTGCGAAGGCTAAGGGTTATTTTCACCCTCCTATGTCTGATGTAAACTTTGACTGGTAAAGAAAAGAAAACGGTCAACTCTTATTCTTCTCTGATGGTTAAGAAGAGAAAACGGTCAACTCTTATTCTTCTCTGATGGTTAAGAAGAGAAAACGGTCAACTCTTATTCCTCTGACTGATAAAGAAGAGAAAACGGTCTACTCTTATTCCTCTCTGATTGATAAAGAAGAGAAAACGGTCTACTCTTATTCCTCTCTGATTGATAAAGAAGAGAAAACGGTCTACTCTTATTCCTCTGACTGATTAAGAAGAGAAAACGGTCTACTCTTATTCTTCTCTGACTTGCGATAGAACATCACTTTCACACTCACTCTCCTTCAGAATGAACATTGTTCATTGAAATAATCTGACGTCATCAACTAGGCATAGTGGTTTTCGCTTGAATCAAAGTTTTATATATCTATACAACAAGTTATGCCAAATGTAACCTTGAATTTTAACTTTTCAACATAAAAGACTATAGATAAAATATCGAGAATGATTCTCCTACCATTCAATAATGTCACAATGGATTGAATTGTTTCCCCACTAATTATCTTTATATTATTGCGTGTCCATTGAATTGAAGATAACCAGTGGAACAGTTGCATTGTTTCTTAACAGATTTAATTTTTTTAAATGATTGCTATTGTGGATCAATTGAAATACATGCGCACTATTGAAAGTAATTACTATAATGAACGTACATTAGCGTCTGTAAACAGCTTTCTGGGGGTTAATTTCCTAAATTAAATTAAGAACTATAATTATTAATAATGACCTTTATTGTAGTAATTAGCTAACCTATGTAGTAATTATCTAACATATGTAGTAATTAGCTAACTTATGTAGTGACTAACTAACCTATGTAGTAACTACCTAATCTACCTAACCTATGAAGTAATTAGCCTACCTATGCAGTAACTAGTAACTAACCTATGGTGTATAGATTGTAATTTTTGCCTTTTACTTCAATTCGATTACAGTACAAATTGTGTTCCTGAATTAGCCTATTATAATACCTATGCTTATTTAAATATCTGCCACTTTTTACTGAAGCCAGAGTGTCAGGGTGCTGGAAAATATATGTCTGTGTTTAGATATTAGTCTATAAGTAATCCTTAATCTTGTTCTTTCACTCACTTGGAGATGATGGTGATGATGATGATGATGATGATGATGATGATGATGACTGCAGTGGAACAAAAGACCAATTGGCAATCGATAAGGCCGTAGTTACTGACGATGAAATGAAAAAAAATTTTGCAATGGCATAGACTATCATATTATCCAATGATCATGACGTTATAAGAAGGAATCCAACCAATGGGCTGAGATTAAAAAGTTACTTGCTGTAGAAATGTCTGTTCTCTGATCACTTTGCCTCTGGCAAAGGAGAAAGTCCAGCTTTGAAAGGCAGTCGTTAGCTTGATGTGAACAAGTAGCCTTTCAACTTTCCAGTTCCCAACTTTCGACTTTCACTTCACATGTTCACCGGTTAGAAACTTGAATGACTGGGAAGGTGCGGGAACTTCTATTACTGTGTGTAAGCATAAGGAATATGCTGTACACTGTGATGTATATGCTGTACACTGTGATGTATATGCTGTACACTGTGATGTATATGATGTACACTGTGATGTATATGATGTACACTGTGATGTATATGCTGTACACTGTGATGTATATGCTGTATACTGTGATGTATATGATGTACACTGTGGTGTATATGCTGTATACTGTGATGTATATGCTGTACACTGTGGTGTATATGATGTACAGTGTGATGTATATGCTGTACACTGTGATGTATATGCTGTACAATGTGATGTATATGCTGTACACTGTGATGTGTATGCTGTACACTGTGATGTATATGCTATACACTGTGATGTATATGCTGTACACTGTGATGTATATATCAAGAGAATTTTGGTACATTGAGGTTGCCAGAGTTGCTGTAGTCATCATGTTCTGCTTGAAGGAACTTACATGGTGATGAGAGCGCTGAAGTTCTTTTGAGAATATAACAATGCATCAGTGTTTCCTATGCATGTGGCGGGAAACACCTGTTGACACGGACATTGTGACATTGCAAAAGAAAGTGAAGACTTTGAAGCCATGTTTAGATCCAGGTTATATAAAGATTACAATAACCTACCTCTAATAACTCTATTTCTATTCTGATAGGACTAACCTGCAGTTTGTATGGACTCTATTGTGAATTGTAGTTTTATAATAGAGAGAGAGACTGTGTAGACATAAATTATCTGAATGTGAGTTTGTGGAATATTGATGTCAAGTAATCTATTTCATTGTAATTGTCGTATGTATATTTGTTTGTTTATTTAATAAATTTATTGTTACATTTATTGACCTTCCTATGCATATTGATAATCTTATGTTGGGGAAGAAAGTGAGTGGTTCGGGGCTCGCTAAATGTAGATTAAAAGTCGGATTTGTCTTCTCCTTTAGTAAGTTTTCCACTCAAGAAAACATTATGTGACTGTAAATATTGTTTTACGTTGCGGAAGAGAAAAAACTTTATAGCGCCCGCATATCCGCCAAATGAGAGAGACGAGTGGTGTCTGCTGGAGGAACATTAATAAAATAAATTAAGATTCTCATCATTTGTAATTAGTTGTGAAAGATTGATTAATAATAATAATTTTCATTAACTAAGTGGCGTTTCCGTGACAGATTGCTAATTGCACTATCAATGGAGTCGATTTAATTTGGAACAGATATTAAATTCCAATATTAATCACCCAGAACTAGGAATGAAAATCCAATCACGTAATTATTTATGTTTATAAATGACTTTTGCAGGATGAAATATTTGCAATTATTTTGTGTTGTCCAATGTTGCCATGTGATATCGTTAGTGATGCAAAGTGCTTTTATTATTTCCTTTTCAAAGGTTAATGGGACTATAAACTGTACGCGTTCTCTATCCTCATGCCCTTGAAATCATGTTTGGGATTACTTTATGTCCTAACTAGTGCTAAAAAATTCAATTAAGAATCACAGTACGTCTTGTTTAATTGCTTTTATATTAACCACGTTTATCGGTCTTATGTGACATTTTTTCATTTATTGAGTGCCAGGGTTAGTGGAAGCCGTGGTATGGGGTGTGGCACAAGGGAAGGGGGACTGAGTTAATGTAGCATATATTACACTAGTTTTCAAATATTCCCAAGCTGATCCAACTTTGTGGAACGTATTGCCTCTAAATTATGTCGATGGAAGCTTAAATCCAACAAATATATATCTAGCAGTCCACTCACGCTTAATCCGTCTTTGGGTGTCGCTCTCGGTGTTAATCCTGGCTCTCCCCCCTAACACGCTATAAAACGGTGATCTATGCTGTCGAAAATATCGTCAGGGTAGATCACTCTACGTGCACCCCTGCAACGAAAGCTCTGCTTCAGACAAACCGATTTTTTTAACGCGATGAAAAGCAGGCACTTCAGTGTCGGACTCATAAACACCGTTGTAGAAAGTTTTAGTTAGCTTTTTACGGGACACTGTTCAGTATAAGATGTTCGTAATAGATTTAAATTCTCATTATCATGTAAATTTCTTACATTTTTGTACAGTCATAGTTTTAATTTGTGTGTGTGTGTGTGTGTGTGTGTGTGTGTGTGTGTGTGTGTGTGTGTGTGTGTTTTCAATAATTTATCTGTAATCTGCACAAAGCTTTGTTCGGTTTGTTCCTCCTTGTCTTATTCAATGCATATCAGTACGCTTTGTTTACACGGCTCTTGCTGACACAAAATTAGTTGTTTTCTTAAGGAACGTAGAGAGTCTAAAATCAAAATTAATGTTTTCTAATGAGCATAGAGAGTCTAAAGTCATCAGATAAATGATGCAGGACGAAATAGAATCTTTGAATCATAATTATTTCAAACAGTTGAGTGAGACTAGCGCGATGTCCATTTACCTCATCCTTATTCAACAGTACTTTTAATAAATAAAATAATTTCAAACTATTTACCTGTGTTCAGTGTTGACAGAACCCAAGACCATCTTAACAGTAGCAAAAGCAGCATCAGAAAACTCGCGGAGCCTACCCCCAACCCCCCTCAGCCCAAGGAAATTCAAGCTCACTATCACCCCCCACCCACCCACCCCCGACTTACAATGTCAGAAAAATCGAAAGTCGATTTGGTCAGTGGGGAGTTGCCGTGAACAAACCTAAACTTTCATCCCCATGTAGGCCACCTGGTGAGGGCCTCATCACCTACCAACCCGCCGCTCGAAACATCAATGCATTGATCTCAGCAACAACAAAAGAAAAGTAACAAACAAACAAACATCGCTGAACACGCGTCTTGTTAAACATGTTACCAACAATCTGCAGTCACTAGTGTCACCGCCAGCGCACTAATCCCCTTAAAGAAGGTCGTAGGACCGCCACTAGCAAATTGTTCCGATATTACTGTCAAATTTATCGCCTGCCAAAGCATGGAACGGCCGCTGCTGCCTACCCAGGACCTCGTGTCCACACTGCGCGGAAACTTGTGAGATAAAGCCAGAGTGATTACGGGCTATGTGTGTGGGGGAAAGGGGAGACAAAACCTACAGCCACCTAGCTCTGATATAAGTCGAGTCGGAAAAGTATTGTTGGAAACGATACAGGCGTGACTCTGTCGCACAAAGAGCGTTTTCGATAACAGTATTTTACACGGATTATGCGTCACCTTGTATCCCAATTGGCGTATCCAGTCACGTAAATCACTCCTTTGCATATGGAAAAGCTGTCGGTAAAGGAAAGAGTTTTATCAGTCATGACGCAAGATGCAGCTGCTCGACTCCAGCGCGACCCTCACCAGACACTAGGACACCGTGAACGCTACTGTTGTTAAGAAAAAAGACAAAATGTGCTGCATAGTCCAAAATATTAATGGCATTACAGTCCATCAACACAATCCAAAATGTTAACGGCATTTCAGTCAGCGCAATCCACAGTGTTAATGGCATTTCAGCCAGCACAATCCAAAATGTCAATGGCATTTCAGTCAGCAAAATCCACAATGACAACAGCATTTTAGTCAGTACTATCTAAAAGTTAATGACATTTCAATCAGTCAACACAATCCACATAATATTAATGGCATTTCAGTCCGCCAGAACTCTCCACAATGTTAATGACATTTCACTCAGCAAAATCCACATTGTTAATGGCATTTCAATCAGTCCGCACAGTCCACAATGTCAATAAAATGTCAGTCCATCACTATCCACAGTGTAAATGGCATTTCAATCAGTCATCACAATCTATGTCTATACATATAATAAAAATGTTATGGGTGTGGGTTTGTGCGGACTTAATAAAAATGTACTGGACAGATTTTGATCGGACTCTTTCTATTGTATACCTTACCGCCCTATCCCGATAGGCTATATAACATCATGTTACCCCATAACGAGGCTCGCCAATAGCCCTAAAACTACGAGAATTTTCCATTAAAGGTTAAATGCAAGACTTTCATCATAACACTTAAAATTACAAAAAAAAGTCCATTAAAATAAAGCACATGTGCAGGCATTTACAAATAGGCAGCTCCATCTCAGTGGACAATTGTATTTTTCTCTCTGATTGCCTTGTTCCTTCTGGGTATTAGATTATAAACATTAGTAAATTTTGTATTTTGGTGTGTGTGGTTAGCTCTTTTTTGCAATGCCTGCCCCAAAAGCAATCAAACCACATTTTTGTTTCTATAATTTTTTTCTCTCTCTCTTCTTTTAAATCTTTCTCTTTCTAATGATCATGACCTCGATCTCTCTCACTATCTCTCATTTCCCTTATTCTCAATCTGTTACTTCTTCCATTCTCTTATTTCATTCATTTATTTCTCTCCCCTGAGTTGTTTACTACAAAAATATCATTATAAGGAGTGCCCAAGGTCGAGTCATTTTGACATTTAACAACTTATACAACAGGAATAGGCAAATTTACTCTGCCACAAACCCCCCTTCCTTTTTGAGATGTTAGCCATCGTGTTAACATCTAGTCTATTAGGAGTAAATTCAAAACTTTACCCAGTGAACCTTCCCATAATTAGAAACGTGTACGATGACGGTAAAATATCCATATTAGCTTAATTTAAAAATTTCGAGCATTTGAGTACTTAATTCATGTATGCAAGTAAAGTAAATATTATTTTTATATATAGCAGCTTATTTTGTGGAGGAAAAAAAATAAGTTTTTGCACAACGATCTAAGATTGGACCTAAACCTACAAAATTCTGCCGATCTTCTCATCAGAAAATCTCTCTCCAAGCAACGCAACCAATGTTTCCAAGGGCCGTAAATAGCCAAAGATGACCTCATCTTATCAGTAAAGGCTTTCAGCATACAGTTCTACCCACTCGGTGTCTACACAAATTGAGGTGTTGATTAGCTCAGGCTCTTGATCATTTGGGGGCAATATTTCTTCAGTGTTGTCAAAACTTTTTGTAGAGTCTAATTAAAAACGCTTACTGTCATTGTTCAGTCAGTTTAAAAAAAAAAAATCTTACAATAACTTAAATTTATATAAACAAACAAACAATACATACATATATAATATTTAAATTTTTTAAAACATAAACAGCACAAGCAAAGATGATAACGGCAACAGATATGGGTGTTTAAACTTACCGCGATATCGGCCGTGTGATATCTTTATTATTATTATTATTATTATTATTATTATTATTGCTTTCAGTTAATGAAAATTGATACCTCTATGCTTTAAAATATGTACTTCCACCATTCAAAACATACAGAAGTGTCTTTGATTACGTGAAGTTTTGGATGATGTATAGAAAGTTACAAAGCAATGTGAGTAAATCAAAGTTTTGCGTAGCAAGCCTAGAAAAACTTCGTCAATTATTAGCAATGACCACACTCATTAATTTTAGTCAGTCAGTAATCTGTGTGCTGGGTTTCTCATTCTGATTCCGGTCAAATGTTCCTATCTGATCTCACGCGTGTGCACTCCAGCTAGAAGCTTGCGCTCTTATCAAAAACTCACACTGTCAGTATTCTTAAGGTATTCCGGTTGGCGTCATTTCAGTATCAGAGGTCTTCAACGTACTCTTTCCAGGTTCTGTCGTCACGAAATGGACGTCTTTGACTAGAGCGGATGCTGGCGAACTTATTTTGTTTGGATTTTTTATTTTCTCGTCCATTCGCCTAACTGTCACTACTGACAGTGTGAAACATTTTGTTTGCCTTCCTCGGCCATACAACCGTTTAGAGATACGGTCCCACCTGTTTATGCCTGTGACGTAATATGATGTGATTGACGAAGATTAGGACATGTCTCAATCATTTTATCAATGCAAGGTTTCAACACTCGAGTTTAGTGTTCAATCTGATGATCAAATTATTTCCACTTGAATCTGGATTGTTTAGTAAGGATTGTGTGTGTGTGTGTGTGTGTGTGTGTGCGTGCGTGCGTGCGTGCGTGCGTGCGTGCGTGCGTGCGTGCGTGCGTGCGTGTGTGTGTGTGTGTGTGTGTGTATGTGTGTGTGTGTAAGAGAGAGAGAAACTATATGTTCAGATGATAAATCTCTATTACTGAATATTGTTCCGTTCAGCTCACATACGAAGATAATGATCACTTTCATGTGTTTGATTTAGGTCGTCCGCTTCCAACCTTCGCTGATTTCGCAGGCGGCGCGCAAACATTTAAGGGTTAGACTTATGTACTTAAAGGGAGATATAAAGTGCCCTAAATTGGGAGAGTGAAGGCTTTGAGTGGATTTTTGATGGATTGTTTGAGTGCCCCGGGCAGCGACCATTAACCTCTCTGTGTGATTTTGAACTGTTAAAGTATTTTTTAAAACTCTTCGTCTTGCAGCACACGGGTTCCGATTTATCTTCCCATTCGAAAGACAGCTCATCGCCTTGAATGAGGAAGCGGCTAAAGTTTACCTGGAAGTTCTTCACCCTTTCCTGAGAGGGTTTAACTAGAGGTCGAACCTGGACCATCTGAGCTGGAAGCCAGAGACGTACTTCTGTGCTAGCGCCAGTCATGATCTTTTTGGAAATGGTTCGGTCCCATGACGCGTCTTCTTCAGCAGTCGAGAACAACAGGTGCTACTTCTTTGCCATTTTTTGACTGAGGCTGTATATTTGTGTTCTTTTTTAATTTAAGAAAGATTTTCCACTCTGCTAGTATCGCTTCTTTTGGTAAACTCAGTTCGAATAGAACTTGGTAATTTTATGGCGTGTAAAATGACATTCATATATGTTTTTAAAGTTGCTTATTTGCCTAAAAATGTTGGACGGGACCTAAGATTTAAAACGTAATAGTGTAAAGCTTTTGAGATTGTTTAACAATAAGAGCTCTAGTAAGCTATCTTAATTATCATCATCATCATCATCATTATCATCTATATTATTTATCTCGTTCTTTCTTGTTTCCTTTATATCTTGGTGAATTTTTAAAGGTTTGAATATGGGAAGATTATTCTGTTGAACGCGTTCTAAATCAAATACTAATATTTCTTAAAGGTGAAAAATACAACAAATCTAATTAACTCAAATGTAACAATTGAATACTATTATTTGTAAAAGGTGAAAAATACAACAAATCTAATTAACGCAAATGTAACAATTGAATACTATTATTTGTAAAAGGTGAAAAATACAACAAATCTAATTAACGCAAATGTAACAATTGAATACTATTATTTGTAAAAGGTGAAAAATACAACAAATCTCATTAACGCAAATGTAACAATTGAATACTATTATTTGTAAAAAGTGAAAAAATACAACAAAGTTATTTAAATGATAAAAACAAATGTAATAATCGAATACAAATAATTTTAAAAGTTGGTGAAAGATTACAACCAAGCTAGTAAAATGATAAACACAAATGTAACAACGAAAATAATCAATTGTTTTCGTTACATCCTTAAAGCCTACTCTCCTGTGCCGATTTTTAATTAAAAATTATTACTGTAATGTGTTTTGCGCATTAACTTTTTAAAGATAATAATATTTGCTTCAGCCAGTGCAGAAATTTCAGCATTATATGAGATGAGAGAAATAAAGTGACTAGATTGCTCCTTTGCCCGCCACTACATAGGTTGTCTGATTGGGGGTGATTTCTTTGTGTTTATCTGGTAACTTTAGAGCCCATAATTATAAGAACCTATTGTCCTTTGGGATCAGATTAAGCAGATACCAATTATGTTTAATTAATATATAATTAGCAGCAGCAGTACCGGTAGTCGTAGGTAAGTAAGACCAAGTGCCTGAGGTGAATGTCTCTCAGATAATCTTGACTTTTTATCTTCTTTGGCCATGATCTCATCTTCTCAAGATTAGTTTTTCCTTTTGAATTCCTAGAAATTTAGAAGTGGCGTTTAATTTACAGCATCTGACTAAAGGACTGAAAGTAAATACATTTTGGTACTTTGAAGGGGCAAGTCTCTGTTATACTGATCAGTGAGGGCTATGTGTTATTAACTTCTCCAGACAAGGAAGAGATAGTGTCGAAAACCTGTAGACAAAACATGAACATTCCATCACCCAGAGATTCGCTCTGACTTCTTCAGTTTGGTCTTTTTCATTGGTCAAACTTGAGCTCTACTGGAACAATTAAACTAAAGCGATTATGGGCGGGGCTTAGCGTAAAAGTGAAGTGAGAGGTGCACAAAGAGCCCAGAGAATGAAGGGTGCACAGCCGAGGAGGGAACTTGACAGCGGAGGCAGACGAAAGTGAGAGCGTTTGTGAGAGCTGTCCCGCCAGAGGGCTCTCAACGCCACCCAAACAGCAACGATTGCCGTCGCCGCTTTTGTGAGCGGACAAACACTCCACGTGCGCCCCGCGCCGTCATTACCAGACGTTAACGCTCCTTTCGACCAATTCTTCCTTTACCTCCTACCTCTGCTATCACAGCACCAACTTGCGGCAGCGCCTCTCCTCAGCAAACTCTTCCCTTCTTCTCGCACACACGAGAACATGGCGCGTTGTTTGCGGCCTCGCAGAACACGTACTTGACAAAGATGAGCAGGGTCAGCATGCCGAGTGAGATCTACATTGCACTGAATTACACACCAAATTACCTGCCCTTATCAGTATTCAAATAGTAAGCTATGTATACACCTATAGTGCTGCTGAGCCATATTCAGAATTACCTGCCCCTGTCTAAAGGCTAAAGTTCCCTTGTATATATTGAAACAGTAAACTTAAGTTCAGATCGTCACACCAAACAGTCGTAAGTAGATTGGTGTACACAGCAAGTGTAATGCATTGGGGTATTATTTCTAGACTTTCTAATTAAATACACCAACATTAGTTTCTAATACACCAACATTTAAATACACCAACATTAGTTTCTAATACACCAACATTTAAATACACCAACATTAGTTTCTAATACACCAACATTTAAATACACCAACATTAGTTTCTAATACACCAACATTAGTCTCACGCCACCAATTCGACAAAGACTTGAACTTTCAAATTAGCCAAGTTAACCTTCTACAATTGTATCCAGCTGCGGTGTAGAGTTTCATACATGCATTTCAGGGTTGATTTTATTTACATTTTCTTTTATTATTTTTTCTAAATTCATAATTGTAAACACATTATTTACAATGACCTTTATAAAGTATCTTAAAACTTTTAATATTCAAAAGATATTAAATGCATGTTGTGAAAGCCCTAGTGTTCAACTTTGATTACTTCTCTCTTATTTTTTTCCGGTCTAAAGTCAAAGAAGTGGCAACAAAAATGCCATTGTACAAAACGACAGAATGTTATTGTTGAAGATTCAGGGTGGAAATACCATATTGAAATGTACATAAAGATTCGATGAAATCAACTCAGATCGGTGGAATGATCATTTGACACGAGCATTGTATAGAACTCTACTCCGCTACTTCCGGTCACTCTCTTGTAAGGAAGACAGATCTGTCACTCAACAGCGATTTAAGTGGAACTCTAAACCTGTGATAATCCAGTTTACTCGAATTCTAATTCTAACCGCTATTAAGACATGTTTCTGTTATTTTACGTTTAAATTCTGGGACTAATTTCACTTAGTAATAGTCGTCATTTATTTCAATGCGCATCATCATTCAAGATGGCGTTGACTTCAGAAGTTTGCAATTACAAGAAAATATATGTACTTTCTTGACAAAACCTACTTCTATCCACATAAACTTCAGTTTAAACTAAAGTCTTGAAAAAATATTTAGAACAACGTTGATGATGAATATAGAAGGAGCACTTCCGACCTAGGTCGATTTCGCGTTAAGAGCGTTTCTCCACAGTATCATATTTATAGAGGTTATAGCATTCAAAAAAATAAAACTGAATAATTTCTTTTATAATAAAACCTTATCCATACTATTTCACGCATTTTTTTCAATTACAAGCTTACAATATGTAATGTACAATAAACCACCAATATTTAACAACCACAATACAGTACGTTACATTTTTTCATTTACAAGCTTACAATATATAATGCACATTAAATCACCAATATTTAACAACTGCAATACATTACGTTACATTTTTGAAAATATTGATATGAATTTCTGACAAAAAGTGCACAATAATGTTACGAAGACTTTAAAAGAATATTTATTTGATAAAATAATTTTAAAGGTCGTCCTTTTAAAATAAAATTTCCGTAATTGCAAATATAGTTTCTCATAATAAAATAGGGGAGGTAATATTTTCTGTTCTCGAGCCGACTTTAGTGACCCGGTTATGCCATAGTGTGACGTCGCTACTTTGTGGTGGTTGATCTGTCAATTAGTTAATATGAATATTCTCGTAATCAGAATAACGCATACTTATTTCTATTCTAGTTCAACTGAAAAATCATGTTCCCATCTTCTTTATACATTCAGCTTGTGAAACTGTTCAGCAAGTGTTGATAACTCAAGAAAGTAATAGAACTTGAATGACAGATTAGCTCTCTGTCCAAATCGAACTTCCGATTCCACTATCAAGATCTTCGCTACAGTCCAACCTCGCATCCCGAAATGCAGTCTCCAGAATAACTCCAGACTGAAAACCCTGTCACTAGGATTATTTCTGGTTCTAGACAATTACTTCAGGTGTGAAGACTTCAATGACACGGGTGTGAAGACATCAATGACACAGGTGTGAAGACTTCAATGACACGGGTGTGAAGACATCAATGACACAGGAGTGAAGACTTCAATGAGAGAGATTTGAGATGTGAAAACTTCAATGGGACAGGTGTGAAGACTTCAATGACACGGGTGTGAAGACTTCAATGGGACAGGTGTGAAAACTTCAATGGGACAGGTGAGAAGACTTCAGGGACTAAAGTAAGAACTTACCCGTTAGGAAAAGGAAACAATTAAACACTAGCTAATCATCTGAAGAATGACATAGATTGGTCAAATGACCTTAATTAAAGTCTTGAATCAATGAACCATAGTTAATCATTCTTATAACACGGCCCGACGAAAAGATTCCGTACTTTTTTTCTCCTGTTAAGGAGTACCAAGAAAGCTGATGCACAGAAAGACTGAGTTGTAGAAAAGGAATTTCTAAATTCGTCTGAGTTGTGCAATAGGAATTTCTAAATTCATCTGAGTAATTGTGAAGTTTTCACATCTCATATCTGTCTCACTGAAATTTTCAAACATCACTCCTGTCTCATTAAAATCTTCACACCTGTCCATTGAAGTCTTCACATCTGTTTCATTGAAGTCTTCACACCTGTCCATTGAAGTCTTCACACATGTTTAATTGAAATAATCACATCTGTCTCACATATGTATCGCGAGTGTCCGGCGATTTATTCTGCTCTGCGACTATCGGTCGACATGTCTGTCTTGACTATGAGGTTCTAAAAGGACGGCCTCTTTGTCGGCGATACGTTTCGTTAAATCTGGCGATATGCCTGGCTACTTGTTAGCTTTGGTTAAACTCTCTCTCTCTCTCTCTCTCTCTCTCTCTCTCTCTCTCTCTCTCTCTCTCTCTCTCTCTCTCTCTCTCTCTCTCTCTCTCTCTCTCTCAATACACTAAGTTTCTGGAAGTGTTGATTCTGATTTAATTCTTTATAATTATTTTTTATATTAGCTCCCTCAAAGGCAGAACAACAATTGTAGCAATTTCCAGTAACCTCCTAGTACCAGAAACTGCTCATTGTAGTCAGGATATTTTGCCACCATACATCAACCAAGTGTAATGTAATTCTTACACTTACACACCGTGTTAGATACTTCTTGCATGTACCAAGGGCATTGTGGTTTATAATCAGTAAAACCAGGAGATTCAGATAAAACAAGGAAAAGGCTGCTTTTACCCTTTAAAATATAATCAGGGAACAAATGCTAAGTTTCCAGGAAACAATGTCAAGTGTTTAGCATGCTAATATAAGTATCAAAGTTCACAATTTGTAAAAATAATAGTCTCCTCACATATTACATCACTCATGAAACACAAATATAACATATCAATAGCAAAATGCATGAAATATTTCCAAGTCCATTCTCTTTCAATCAGTTAACTCACCATTGTACTAAATCCACCTTTCATGACTGGACTTCTTGCCATACCAGATTCAAGTGATTAGACAATAGATTTCTCTACAGCAGGTAAACATTTGATCTCAGCCCATTGGTATTGTTCTCGTTAAATAACCATTGGATAATAAAAACTACTAATCCTGTTGGAACCTATTTCGTTTGCATCAGCAATTTCTACTTATTCTCAACTCAAGTTGCTTACTCCAGCTCTGATACAAAAATACCATCATAATGAGTGCCCAAGGTCGGGTCACTGTGACAATTTAACAATTTCTATAACAATTAAGTCTAGAAATAGTGGGAGGCAAATTAACTAGACCACATACCTCCCCCCTCACACACACACACACACACACACACACACACACACACACACACACACACACACACACACACACACTTTTGAGATGTTAGCCATCCTGATAGCATTCCTCTATTATTAGTAAATTTCAAATATTACCGGTGACGCTTTAATCATAATACGAAACAAATAACTATTCACAAGTCCAAAATTCTATGTCGGTTTTAAGACATATGCATGTTGGTTTAAGACATACACATAATAAAGTCAACATGTTTAGAGACCAAGATAATATAATTTTACATACCTCAATAATAACTGAATATTAAAATATCAAATATCATATTCATTTCTCTCATTATAAGGTGGGACATAAACCATGTCCCCACATTTAAAGAGATATAAGGGAAATTTATCATGAAAAATCACCATAGTTTTCCTTGTTAAAGTTAGAGACATTGAATCTCTTTATCTCTAAGAAACCAGTGTGTTTCTTTATCTGTAAGGAATCATCATGTCTTTTAATCTGTATGGAATCATTGTCTCGTTATCTGTAAGAAATCATTGTGTCTCTTTATCTGTATGAAATCATTGTGTCTCTTTATCTGTATGAAATCAATGTGTCTCTTTATTTGTAAGGAAACAATGTGTCACGTTATTTGTAAGGAAAAAATGTGTCACTTTATTTATATTATGGAATCATTGTGTCTAAGACCGTGAAGGCAATAACACTATACATTTAAAAAGCATTCAGACAGTTTAATATAACATTGAACCCTGTCTTGTTTTGAGTTTTAATGCAACATTCACCTATGTCTCCCTTTACGCTTCACAACAAAAAAACGAAAATCAAAAAATAACCCCCGCCCCCAAAACAATCCCACCCACACCACACACACAATCATCCACCCCCCAAAAATTCAACTAGACTCTTAACACTTCTTTTAAAATAAACAAGAAAAATTCCTATTGTCACTTTATTAAAGCTTTAAACGGAATGAGTGGGTTTTGCCTTTAAAGAAATTGTTTAGATTGTTAGCAGTGCTCACACTAAGCTTGAGAGAGGAGAATAGAATTGCAGAGTGCAGGTGAATAGGACAATTTATTCAGAGGTATTATTTTCTTCCCCTATGAAATAGATTTCTTCTATCGAAAAAACATGCAGCGAGGAATGGCGTTTGATATCCATTAAAAGGGATTTGCGTTATGTACAGAGTAGCTAGGCTATTACACCCTTATGTCACACAACAGAAAGTCTGGATTATCAAGGATTCAGAAATAGGGGTCCTTCGCTGGCATTTGACTAATAATGTCCATTAAAAGGAATTGACGTTAGGTACAGAGCAGCTAGGCTATAACACTCTTATATCACACAACAGAAAGTCTGGATTATCAACGGTTCAAAAATTGCAGAGGCCGAATGTAGGAGTAAATACTATCCAGACGGATATATACTGCCAGTTTAGAATCATTTTTTTCTCCCCGCTTCTCGATATCACATTCCTTAAGCCCCCTTCACTTTGCCGTAGCCATATCTAGTAATCCCCGCCATCTAGTTCGGATCTGTGGGAATCAACTATTGATTTTACTCTAATTGACGCATTAAGCTCACTTCTCGAATGACTCATTACAATAGGTTCCTGTTTTGCTCTGCTTGACTCCTGTGTGGACCACCTACCCACCAGACACTCCTGTTTATAAAGGGTAGACCAAGCCCAATCACTTTCTGTATTGATATCAATTTCTCGTGGCGAATGCCTTGTCTCATCGGATTCCTATTGCTGCCGCCATGTCGCAGATAGGAAAGACAACTTCGTCACACTTGAATTAAACAGGAGTCGTGTCGGACGGGACATGCGGAACATCAGCAGCAACCCCTTCGAGCTCCAGAAAAGGAGATTGTTTCGTCGGCAAGGCAACCCTTCTCTACCCTGAAAGTTGCAAACTAACTCTGAAAGGTTTATGGCACTGCAGGAAGTTGTTAGTTCTTATCACGTATCTAAGCATTATTTTTTAATTCTTCGTTATATTGGTCACCTTTCCGTTCAGCAACGCAGTTCCGCTCCCGAAACTAGCGAAACGTGCGCCCACCAGTTTCGTCCTTCACTGTACTGGCACGTTAGTACAGTGATCAATATGGGCCCACCGCTATTTGTTCGGCAGATTTTAACTCTCGATTGTGTACGAGCATAACTTTTTTCTTTTAAACCCTACAATTGTACGTTGTCTAACTGTATGAAGTGGTCGGCCCTGAAGACGACAACCCAAGGGGTGTCTGTCACGTAGCACCGGACGATGATGAAGTGTCGGGTAGAGCCAGTCGCCGGAGAGCAATATGGTGCAATTCGACATTTGGGCCGAAACTCGAGTCAAACAAAAGCCGAGAGTGTATGAATTTTGATTGAGGCTAACTGGCTTCGGAGAAAAAGGCTTTCTTGTTCCCGTGCCTCGATCCCCGGATGAGAAATACTCTTTAATGAAATGTACGCCCTTGGTAAAAAGAAAAATTAAAAAATACAAGCTAAAATAAAAAGTAATACAGCACCTTACTTATCTTGTGTGTGTTGGTTTTGATTTGTTATTTTTTTAATTTTCTTGTAATCGAAGTTAATTAGTGGATTAGGTGTGTAAAGAGATACGTTAATTGTAAAAGTGCATTATCATTTGAAGAATGGAGAAAGTTACTTACTAATCTAAGTAGATCACTATTTATTTCATTTTTTCGATTTTATTTACAATGGTTTTAATAATTTATCATGAAAAATTACTTTCCTTAAGTGCGTGGAAGACTGACAAGGGATTTTCTGCGGATTAGTGATAGTGTTGTTGGGTGTTTTTATATTCTACTAGCTTTCACTGTACACGCGTTATGTGTGGGATGTGCACAAGAGCCCAATAATACGAGATTGCAAGGGAAAGTTTAAAGTTTTAAAATTTAGCCATTCGAATGAATTCATTTTAGTTTTAGTTTTGATTGAGCAACGAGTAGTCAGAAATGGGATATAGTTATGATTCTTACAGTTTATTAAGCTGATGTGGCACATTTGCAGTGCTTCATGTCTTCAGAACCAATAGTGCGTACTCAGCGCGTCGTCTGCAAACGTGTATTTCAAAAGTGTGCTATAATTATTACTCTTTTTTGAAGTATTTAAAATATATGTCACGATTAATAGCATTCATGTGTCTTATTTTCTTTAAAAGCATGTTCTCATTCGTACTGTTATATTTCAATTGCATATATAATAAGATTAGTAGCTTTATTCTGACTTCCAAAGTGTGTCGTCAATTGGGAGTATATCCTATTTCAAAAAGTGTGTCGTCAATTGGGAGTATATCCTATTTCAAAACTGTGTCGTCAATTGGGAATATATCCTATTTCAAAAAGTGTGTCGTCAATTGGGAGTATATCCTATTTCAAAATGTGTGTCTTCAATTGGGAGTATATCCTATTTCAAAAAGTGTGTCGTCAATTGGGAGTATATCCTATTTCAAAAAGTGTGTCGTCAATTGGGAGTATATCCTATTTCAAAAAGTGTGTCGTCAATTGGAAGTATATCCTATTTCAAAAAAGTGTCGTCAATTGGGAAAAATAATTATATATTTCAAACATGTTTATCGTCGTTGGGAAACATATCTTATATCTCTCACAAAGTATATCATCAGTTTGGAGTGTGACATGCACCCCTTTACTACTGGCTAAGTTTATTATTTTTTAATTAATAAATCATAACTAATTACAAGTAATCAAGAATCTTAATTTTTAGTTATTAATAATTCTCTCACAAGACCAATATGTCTCTCACTTGGCGGATTATAAGGGTGTCGTAAAACTTTACTCTTTACACAATGATAAGAGACGATTTACTGTCGCATAATGTTTCTACAGGTGGAAACTTCTGACTAAAGGGATAATAAAATCCTTCTTTTATATATATTTAACCAGCCATCATCCACCTACTATTACTCCAACATATAGTTTTATAATACGTGCAAGAAGGTTAATAAATTTAACAATAAATTTATTAAATCAACAATTAAATATACATATATACAAATATAATGAGAAAGTTATTTGACATCGATATTCCACAAAACAAGGATCAATTAATTCCAATACTTATTCAGTCTTATATTCTAACACATGATTCAGAAGTCAGATTAGTATCAAATATAAATCACAGGACTATTTTTATCATTGAAGTTATAGAGTTATAGAGTTATAGACTGATATGATAATAGTTTGTACATAACCCGTATGTTACAGAAATCTGGGCAAATTATGCCTGATTTCATTATCAATTTTTATTAATTACTTTTTTCATTTTTCCTATAATTTATACTGTACCACAAATCCGGTCTTGCAATACCCACCTTTGTTATGTGCCAAGGATATAGGTCACTTGACCATCGCATGGTCAGTCGAATGGGTGGGGGATAATGGAAAATAACTTGCTGATGGATGCTCAATTCCATATATGGAGATATGTTTTCCTGTTGGTGATGTAGGTTAAATACATACAAATCACGGACATATGTAACTCTATAACTAGGACTGAAACTGATGCTAAAAGGTTATCCATGTAAACAGTACCTATACACTATCAGTGAGAAACCAATCACGGATGATGACTTTTAGTCCACAGTTACAACAGAGAAGGTAGACATATCGAATTCTCAAACTATTATATATGTGTTGTATTAAGAATGTTATAGATATAGCCATGTATTCTTTTATTGATTTTTGTATGAAACTGATGTCATTTCTTTCATGACGACTCATTGGCAATATAAGATATGAAATGATAAACTTAAATATGTGCTGTGTGTTTATTGTAGCCCTTCTGACCTATTGTAACGTATATTGGAAGTATGGAATGCTCATTCAATCTCCACTAATGTAAAAACCATTTATAATTATTGTAACCTGCACGAGCATGGACCTGGACATTTTAATCCCTTTAATCACCTATTTTTGTTGCCACTCATATACAAAATAGGTCGATTATGTACCTGAGCTGATAGAACCGCATATTCAGCAGGCTTTTCTTTTACCTATATTCCTGCATATCACATTTCTTTGGAGCCTGTTATTCTGGAGACACTGAGGGATTCCATAGTGATGGAGGAGCTGCCAGATGGTTTCTCTTTCCACACTATTGAACACTCGATAAGGCCAATGAAGTTGAGGTACAGCATTGAGTGCCACTCCAGGATTGTTCGACGATGATTTGGAGTGTTGCTATCTGATGAGTACACGACTTGTCTTTCCTGAAGCTGGCTTGTTCTGGTCTAAGTTTTTCTTTTGGATGGATGTAACTTTTCTTCCCTTGGAGTTGAATCTTGCTGTCATGATTCTAGGGGAGACTGGCTGCCATTCTGTGATGCACGTGGTTCATTAATCTCTATTATGCATTATTACTTATGAATTTGTTTATCATTAATAACCATAATCGCTTATCAGTGATTAAATTTAGGATTCGTTTCCTAACATGAATTTCCCACTCACATACCAATATAAGCTTACACACCACCAGTATATAAATTCTATTCACAGGTGGAACTTCTTACTTAAGGAGTAATCTAAAATCACAACATTGATTAACTTTCATTCAAACAATAGCTCTCGAACCCCCATCCACCCACTAACTACTCCAGACGTGCATCAATGCACATGTAAGAAGGATATATCATATATAACAAGATTTATTATAAAAAATAATATCTATCACAACAAATACAAAATAAGTTTGGAAACAGTTCATGTATTTAAATGTCCAACAACATCTGATACTCTGATCTAGATAATCGGAATTCTACAATGTCCGCCTGAGAAACAATCTCTAACCAGAGCAGCGATTTTTCATTACATTGAGAAATTAGAGTTAATACAGTAGATTGGTATCATAACCTGAATCATAGATACAGCATCATAGAGAAGATATGAAGAGATTTGTTGTCAACATGATGCCAATGTCCCCTTTTTCTCGTTCCATAGTCAGTGGAGCACAATGGGATCATCTGAACTCAGGATGGCAATGGCATCGTATCTCATTCTCTCACACCACCCTTGGATTCCATAGTTGATCGAAGTCTCCCCAAGACAACACACATCATAGGCTGCACAGTTTGGGTTGGAGATGGCTCACAACTGGACGTAGCTGTAGCAAGAATGACTGAGTGAAGCCTGAAGCCTGAATCACATTGAAGATGGAAAATAGAAACCTGCATCAAGTTGAAGAACTCTGATGACTGAAGATTGAACTTTGAACTTCGAAAGTAGAAGTTGAAGGCATGCCCACTGCAACATATAGCACTTAGATACGATTCATAATTCTTCTATTCTCTTTCGCTCTCTCACCAATCATTCAACTTACATTTTATCTGCAAGAGAATTGTTAGCCCCTTACATCCTCCATTCATCAATACCTAATTATCTAACATAAACTATACATATTAATGAATCAAATAGAAATTCTAACATATATCAATCAAAATGCATGAACAATAATTTAACACAAAAAGCATTCTAAGTCCATTCATACATTATCGACCAGATGCCTTACCAATGCTTATGATCACCTTCAGACTGGACCCGAGAAATTATCACAAGTGTTTACAACAAGGCTTGATGGAGTATTTATTAACTCATGCCTCAATGGACTGGAATCGTCCATTTACACCCTTTTTATACCTGTTCAAATCTGTGTGGTATCCTAAATATTTCTGACTGGGTACAGCATACTACAAAGCAAGCCACTAGGACACCCTTCCCTCTCGACACCCTCTCAGCTGTCTGCTGTCTGGCTGTTGCCACTCTTGATTGTATTTAAGTGGACTAGCCAGAACGGCTTCACTGTCCACAGCATTAGTCAAAGCACTGCACTCTTAATCGAGGGTGAGTCAGAACTACACCCCTTTCTGTCTGTACAGAGTGTAACAAATTAAATATCTCTTAATTCTAAGACTCAATTAGGCAGGGATGATTTCCAAGCACTACACATACCATAAGGGTTTTGGCTGCTACTGGGGACATCATGATCGCAACTCCTTCTGTGTGGTCATGATTCTCATCTGCATGTTCCAAGTAGAGGATTTTCTCTGCACTGGCAAGTGATGTCATGCCAGACCAATTCCATCTGCTCTCACAAATTCCTTGGATGTTGCATTTTTTCATCTCACTTGTCACTTGAGCTGCTTTTCCAGTTTCGTACAAGGTTCATTTGTTCCAAGTTCTGATCTTTGTTGTTGCTTTCATTGTCAGGAGATTTGTCGGCTGGTTGGCTACTGTGAGGCTTTCACCAATCTGAATCATCTGTCCTCCTGTAGAGGCATCTCCCAGATTCAAGCACTGGTTAGATTCTTCTGTTGCTTTGGTTTCTGTAGTGTGTGGGTATTTATGGGATGGGGTTGCTGGCCGCATGCCCAACCCTCCTCCTTTCTCACCCAGGCTTGGGATCAGCCATGGCAGAGTTAAATCAACAGCAAACATGTACAAACTTATTCTAAGCCCATTCTTTCTTTATCGGTCAGTTAACTTACCATAAGCTAACTATTGAATTTATGACTAGACTCTGGTTTCTTTTGCTTGATAAAAATGTTTTGTGCAGAATGCAAATGGAACAAAGTGTGTCGACAATTGGGAGTATATCTTACATTTCAAAAAACATGTCAACAATTGGGAGCTTATCTTATATTTCAAAAACGTGTCAACAATTGGGAGCTTATATTTCAAAAACGTGTCACTAATTGGGAGCATATCTTATCTTTCAAAAACGTGTCGACAATTGGGAGCTTATCTTACATTTCAAAAATGTGTCGACAATTGGGAGCATATCTTATATTTCAAAAACGTGTCGACAATTGGGAGCTTATCTTACATTTCAAAACTGTGTCCACAATTGGGAGCTTATCTTACATTTTAAAAATGTGTCGACAATTGGGAGCATATCTTATATTTCAAAATTGTGTCGACAATTGGGAGCATATCTGATATTTCAAAAGTGTCGAGCACTAGTTGATCCCGAACACTTTCCTTAAATCAGTGCGAACCGACAAGAAACACCCCGACACCACCACTTGTTTGATTTTGCAGGAGACGGTTCCATTCACAAACGTTTAGACTAAAGACAAAGTAATAACCAATACCACGATATTATTATCCTCTCATATTTGTTCTCTCCCCTTTGAGGGGTATTTACAGTCATCATTTAGCCCCACTGCCTACTCGACTGTCTAAGCGAAAAAGGCGACAATCAGGGTCGTTACTGTTATTTTCCTTTCCTTAAATAATTTTAGAGGTATTTTGCTGCCAACGACTTGTATAGATCATGGGGGAAGGCGGAAGGCATTGCTCCCCCCCCCCCCAACACACATACAACTTTCTTTGGATCCACCTCTCTGTGGGTTTCTTTCATCTCTTGTAAGGCAATTAAACACTTGACACTTAGTGCTGTCAAAATTATTACACATAAAATGAAGGGAAATTAAAATCGATTCCCTATCTTAAGAGAAATGTAATCAGGTGTTGTGCTTCTCAGCTCTTTGAATTTGCCTTTTGTTGCTTATGTAACTTTAAGGCTTTCCTTCATCTTTGCGGTTGTTGCGTTGGTCTATAATATTTTCCAGTTGTCGAGATGATACAACATTGACTGTACTTAGCTGGTCCATAATATTTTCCAGTTGTCGAGAAGTTCTAGCAGTAGTGTGCTTTACTGCACACAACATTTTCCATATGTCTATATGCTGTAACAGTTGCTGTGCTTTGATTAGAATTTTATTAAAGAAAAAAAGAAGCACCAGTTCACACACACACACACACACACACACACACACACACACACACCTCATCAATGGTAGCTTTCGTTTTTTTTCGATGGCGATAAAGAGATTAAGGTATATTCAAAATTTTTGTGGTGTAAAAGAGATTAAAGTCTGACGGTTAGCGAAATTGTTTTTCAACATGGCTCTCTGACAGGATTGCTATTTTTAATAAAAGAAAAATAGGAAATCGCACATACTGATGCTGTTCCATAGAGAGTCTTGGACCCTACACTCTATTTATTACGTTTATTAAGTAAGCATGATAATAATGACACTATCTATTTTATTGACAGATAAGATTAGGATTAGAATTAGAATCATATTGTTGTAGCTTTCAAGATAGAGGTCGGTACGTGCAACTTTGCTCCTTAAAATTAATCTTAATGAATGGTCCATAAAGAGAACAATTTGAATAGATTTTAAAAATGTAAAAATTTTAACAAGTCTGGGCGTAAAGACTTAATTTCATTTTGCATTTTTCTTTGTTGATTTTTTTATTTAATTTTTTTCTTTTTTTTATTTGAGGGGAGGGTCTTTTTCTTCTTGTTTCTGCTACTTTGCAAGCCTGCGGACATTTTCTTTTCATTGTTTTGATTTGTTTTCACATTATTGAATCAAATTTATTTATTTTGAATATTTTAGCAACTATTCTGAACACAAATCACAACAGTTATGTGTGGGGAAAAAAACTGATATACCAACTGCTGTTTGAATATTTTTTAAAGGCTAAATTGGATGCATTAACTATTCTATGCGTACGACTTTCTTTTAAGGTAAAATCCACTTTTTTATACATAACAGTTTTGTGTGGAAATGCGTTATATAATCATTTTCTGTACATAACAGTTTTATGTGGCAATGCATTATATAATCATTTTCTGTACATAACACTTTTGAGTGGAAATGCGTCATATAACCTTTCTCTGTACTTAATAGATCTGTGTGGCAAAACGTGAGATACCCATTTTTCTCTGCATTACAGTTTGATACGGGAAAGCATGACGTTCTGCAAACAAAAGTTTTATGGGGAAAACGTCGATGTGCCAAACGTCCTTGTATAGCAGTTTTCTGCGTACCAGCCGTTCCGTTCGAAAAATATTTTTTAAAGGGAAAACTTCATGCACAATCTGTTCTGTACATAAGAGTCTTGTAATGAACATTTTGCCGTACCTATCATAGCCAGAAAGGCATTGATCAATGCCAACTAGCAGCGGCTTCGCTAAGTTACAAATTGTTTCGTACCTTGTGCCAAAGGTCAAAGTTCCTCAGCAAACACCCAGCACTCCGCTATTAGCTGCAAACGGTTGAAATTGTTTTGCTGCCCCTCTTCAGCTGCCCCGAATGAGTCTGTGAGCGTGTGGGTCAACAAGCTGGCACGTCTAAGGGGCGCCGAGAACCAGCACTAGCGTGCCACTAATATCGTAAAGATTCACATTGAACACCGAAGAGAGACACTAACTAGCTGGCCCAGCTTTTCACTGAAACTGCCACTGCACACATACAACCAACAAAAAAAAAAGTGCGGAGGTAAAATGTTTTGAATGGGCGTTTATAAATTTGCGATTTAACAGTCACAATGAGGCCCCACCACGGAACGGATTCTCAGATTTCTAAGTTCTTGTTCATTGAGCAGCTCTGCTCGTAATCTCTCGCTGAATGTCTCAATACCCCACACACACAGTGCCAGCAAGACAAATGGGGTAGACAGGAGACGCAAGGCGATCGCGTCAAGGAAAACTTATTCTTACCGGTCTCGACCTCTTTGGCCTGTGCTGATGAGCCCCTTTCTCTCCCCCACCCCATTCCCCAAACTACAGTAGCCTTAATAAGTGTCTGTATGTGATCTGCCCGCCCACCCCTAACAGACCCCCTTTCCAAACCCGAGATCAATGCTCGTGTAATATTAACCGATACATTTCGCGTCATCACAACACCAAGAAATCATAACTTTTCCGGCGCTAATTAGGTTTTAATTAAGCAGCACCTGACAAGAAGCCCTATGTGCTTCTCTTTCCAGTTCACTTCTCGCGATCGTAATGACGAGATTTTGCCGTTGAAAAGGGGAGAGCAGTGCATTCGACTCTCGCCGGTCAGCCTGGTGGCGAGGACTCGGCAATATTTGCTCATCTTGTGGCCGCAGGGAACAGCATGACACTTGAACAAAAGCGACATGAACACTTGAATAGTGTCGTGCGTGTATTAATGAATAGAATTGGCAGAAGCAACCGCTATTGAAAACTTTTATATTAAGCGTAAGAAATTATTTTATTTCGCATTAGCTACGGAATCGCCTGGCGCTCCCTGGTAGAGAAGGATTAGGCGTATAAAACGCTGGAATTGCCTGATGCCATTCCGACTCTGGGCCGGTAAATGACGAGTAATTTACAGTTCATAAGTTAATTTGTTTTTTATTTCTATGACTAATGTAATAACACAATAAAATGTAATTTATAGTTATAAAAGATGTTTCTGCATTTCAATAAACGAATAAAACAGTAATTTATAATACGGCTTCGTGCTTCATATTAAGCTTTGAATGACTGGTTTCTTTATCTGTTGCTGAAAGTAGAAGAATATTAGTTTCGATTTTTAAAAAGAGAAAAGCGGATTTTGGTAAAATTATATTTGTTATGAAAGATCGATCTTTAGCTCGACACAAAAATTTCGAAATAAGTCAATCCTTTTTTTCTTTCCTTATCTCAGATCAAACAAGTAATTTATATGCTGCTCTGCAGTATTGTTAATACAAGCATGAACCGACATCTTTTGTGCGCTACGCCCAATCTCTCTCTTAAGCCGTATACCTCATGGAATAAAAGAGCGTTTGACAATGAGTTTAAAATGTAAGCAGTTTCTCTTTATGGGTGATGTGAGCCTAGTGTATGTTTGAGAGTGTAGTGTTTATCAGAGTGTGTATGTGTTTGTGAAGTGTGTGAGTATGTTGTGTGTGTGAAGTGTACTATTTGTAAATGTTTGTGCCTGCATGTAAATATGGTGTAGTGTTTGCCAAGAGTGTAAGTACAGGTGTATGGTATAAAAATGTAATGTTTGTGTATAGTGTGTGTGCGTGTGTATGAGAGAGAGAGAGCATGTTTCAATTTTCCTTTCACTCACACTATATACATAATACATTTGTTGCAACTGAAACTAAAAATAACCCCATGTTACTAGCAATCCAATTTTTAAATCGTGTTCATCGCCGAAAATATTTTAAAATAAAAATTTTGCACAGCATGCGTATATGACAATTAGCCGATGTGACGTTAAAAAAGCAAGAACATCTACCTTCAATCAGTTTACGTATTAACTGCATCCCAGTATAACGAAACTGTACTTTAAATGTGCTTTAAAGGTAAGCTGTTACCCTATGGGTGATATGATCATCGTTTATAAAATCGCCAACGATGGCTTCCAAACTTTAAAGTCCTGTTATTTGAACATAATAAAAATATTAAACTCTAAAAACAAACATTAAAATATATCAAAACTGTAACCTGTAATTTATGGAATAGGTCACAGTATGCGTGAAACTTCTCGGTATGATAGTCGTTAAATGAACGTGACAAAATCGTCTTAAATGGATGACATCCCTGCATGATAGTGTTAACTGAACGTGACCAAGTCGTCTTTGTGTGGCTGGCGTCACTGTATGATAGTGTTAACTGATCGTGACGAAGTCGTCTTTGGGTTGCGGGCGTCATTGTACGATATTGTAAACCGAATGTGACAAAGTCGTCGTTATCGGCTGGCTCGTGTACTAGTGTTCACTAATCGTGTCGAAGTGGTCTTTGGGTGCCTGGCGTCAATGTACGATAGTTTTAAATGAACGTGACAAAGTGGTCTTTAGGTGCCTGGCATCACTGTACAATAGTGTTAACTGAACGTGTTAAAGTCGTTTTTGTCACGGTCAGTTAACATATTCTAACTTACGTCAGTCAATAAAGATGACTTCGTCACGTTCAGTTAATACGATTGTACAGTGATTAGCTGACGTCATTGTATGATAGTGTAAATTGAACGTGATAAAATCGTCTTTGGGTGGTTGGCGTCACTGTACGATAGTGTAAACTGAACGTGGCGAAGTCGTCTTTGGATGGACGGCATCACTGTACGATAGTGTAAACTGAACGTGACGAAGTCGTCTATGGCTGGGTGGCGTTACTGTACGATAGTGTTAAGTGAACGTGACGAAGTAGTCTTTGGGTGGCTGACGTCATTGCGATTAATCAGTCTTAATAGTCGTGCTGATAGCAAATACTTCCAACGTTTGTTAATTTCTTTGGCCGGCACTGAGTCAAAGGTGATGATGATAAAGAGGTTGAAAAGACCCGACAAGTGATAGTGATAATGAAGCAGATGAAGGCCCGCCCACGCCTGATACTAGGGTTAAAACCGACGCTATGAAGTCTGTAGTTAAGAATTATTTATTCAACTAACTCCTTACTACCTGACAGCGATTCTGATGACCTGGATGGACTAAAGAAACATGTATGGTCTCTGAGAGCAGCAGGAGATTAACTGACTGTTGTGTGAAATCAGCGAAAGCTGAAATCACTCACCCCAAATGACTGACTGATTAATCGACTGTTGAGTGAAATTCCCGCCTGGAAATCAAAACTAATGAAGTGCGACTGCTCTCATACTCAATGGTTCTCGAGCTGCTGCTTAATTTAATTCTTAGTCAACATGATATCGTGTATGTTTATGTGTATGTACATACCGACCAACACAAACATTACTAAAATGTCAGTTTCATCGCCACGAGTCAGTTGGGCCTGCCGTGAGATTTCGAAACCAATTTATCTATAAATATCAACACACAATTAAGCACACACAAACATATAGGTCGTTCACAAAAATGTCAGTTTTATGACTTCTAGGACACTCCCTTAACCTGACCAATACTTCATTGTTACCCCTTACGAGGCACCCACACACCCACTTCATCATAGCTTTGCGCCTAAATAGTAGTTTCAACTGGGAGAGTACTAGTACTATATGATTGGGGTCATCACTTTGTGGCTAAGCATCTCGAAGAAAGTACTCTGAGCCAAAAAGAAAGGGTCCAACAGAAGATAAACCCGGCATGCTTATCCCCCACCCATACACACACACACACCATCCGCGGCTCTAGTTTTAACACGAGAAAGTCAATATATCACAACGCACGCTGTAAGACAGTCTCCTAGACTGATAAACTCGTGGATGAACAATTGACCTCAAATTACTCTTGACAACCCCAACTGGAAGATGCCGGCGACGGCACAGTGCGTTCTCGACAGCAATTGAAAACGGCCGTTCTCAAACCCGGGGTGGAAAAGCTCCTACCCGCGTATGGCTGACAACAGGAGATCGGTCGGTGAATCTCGTTTGAGCTGTCTCTTCCATATCTGCGGCGTCTAGCGCCTTCAAGCGAGGGGAGAAAACTCTTACTGATGAGTAAATTGGCATTTGATTGCGCCTGCGTCGCCGCTCAAAGCTCGTTCTGCTGTAGTCTGGAGGACCTATTTGCTCTGCTCAAGTCCCCTCAATTACGCGATGCTGATACGGGAGGGTTAATTTGCTTTTCAATATCTGCTTCTCTCTGGCTATCTTTTGGAGACTCCTAAATAACCGATATCGGGAGAGTCGGTGAGGGTGCATGTCTAGGAGTGTGGATGTATGCGGTCTTTAGTGACGCAAACCGAGGCTGGAAGGATGCGCTAGGAAACGAATTGTCTCCCCAGACGTGAGGAAATGACGTCGTAAATTTGATTTAGTCTACAATTGCTCTTGCGTAATGACAGTGTAAAGCACAAAGTATTTAACAGCAACATTGTCTTTGTATGTATTATGTGACAACAGTGTCATTTTTAATTTCGTTTTTAAGTGCAACGATTAATTGATTAGGGGTGAGAGACCCTCCCCCACATGTCTCTTTGCGAATTACGTCAGTTTTTAACAAGTCATTAACAGGTATTACTAGAAAAAGCAATTTTTGCAGGCCAAGTGAAAGTGAAATGGGTGGTTATTTTCTAATGCGCTTGGCCTAATGTGTAAGCAAATCCACCCGCTTGACACCAAGGTTTGTAAGCAAACCCACCCTCTTGACACAACTGCTTAAAAACGCTGAGCACACACGAGTGAAAAGACCTCCTTCAAAGACTTCCAGAAGACTTTTCCAAACACACTTCGTGTTCCTTTTCAGTGTCTTCTAATTGCCAAGAAACTTAAAAATTTTACCCATTCAAAGGCTAAATGGTAGAAAAGAATTTAAGTTCTTTAAAATGGATGACCGTTTTAATTGTGTAAAACTCATTTCCTGACACAAGTATCTAATAATTTCTTCTTTTATAAAAATAACGCATCATTACTAAATAAATAATATTAATTTGTAGCATAAATTTATCTACAATCGATTAATAAGTAATAATTTTACCTGACCAATGGCCTGATACTGGCCAACTATAACTGACCAATGGGGGGGGGGGGGCTAGGGAAGTGAGGGAACAAGTGACTTGTAAGAAATATTCCTCGTTTCTCACCACTCTTCGAAGCATTACTCCAACGTAGTGAACGTGTTTTCTTTGAAAACCCCCATTTTGGGCGCACCTGCATGGCAATGCTATTGAGAGTTCGGAGTTGCAATGTTAACCTGTAACCTTCATGTTCTTTTCAGCTAAGCAATAATGTACTTTATTTATGTGTACAATCCTGTGTGATATTTTATGATTCTAAGAAACCTTCTTATGTCTATTTTAATTCAGTAGAAATGCCAAGTGATTTAATATTGACAGATTTTGCAACTAACATGTGTAAAGCCACTATTTGGGAACTTTGTATCAGTTAACACAGGTCTAGATCTCCATGAAAGGTTGTGGTAATGATTCAGATATTTATATAATTTTGATCTATGAAAAACAACCTTATTAAATTATATTTTATTGTGCATGAGTATGTATGTAATTGGTAATGAAAGTGCAGTACATTTTCGTGTTTATTGGAAAGTGTAGTATGTGGTAAAAGTGTTAATTCTAATGACCATTAAAATATTAAAGAGATAGGCAATGTGAGCCCAGTCAAAGTGCTCATGCACAAAACTCTTTTGCAGGGAGAAAAGAACAGGCAGCACCTTTGGTTCTCCTTTTAGTTCTTCCATGGTCTCATTCCTGTTATTTCTCATGTTCTTGCATATGGATGCTTCAATTTCCCCTCAAACAACTTTGATGGCAATGTGAGTCTACCATGAGCAGTGAGCTGCACAATACTTTGCTTCTGACATCTAGCACTGCAAGTGAAGAGGAGACACCTTTACTCAAAGGTCATGTTATGTTTATGAACAAATTGTCTAAATTTTCTCTTGCCTCTTTGAATTCAAATTATCTTGTGTTGTCTATATAACATTTGACTGTGAACAGCATCAGAAGTGCTCTAAGGGAGGAATGATGATCATCAAATAGAATTATAATTTTAAACTGTGAAAACAACCAGCTATTGAAAATTATCAAGTGGACTATTGGATTTGAAACTATATTGATTTATATATATTTTGTTCCTGTGTTTATGTCATGTAAATCCTTACTGGCATTTGATTGAATGTTGATTTGCTTTGTGTAGATAATTTATATTGTTAATACATTCTATTTCTAATATTTCTCAACATCTTCGACCCTGTGTGATTAATTGGGATAAAAGGTTAAGTAGTGGTAGGAGGCATAATAATTAATAAGATGGACATAGGCCTTTGGACGGGAGTGTCCACTACTAGTTGGATATATGCTAAGTCAGTGCTATTCTGTGTTGTTTATTTATAAAACTAAGGATAACTCTGGAAGGGGTACAGGGAGATTACTCATTCTATCCATGTCCACAATTGAGATGTGCAAATTTGTCATAGGTGAAGAGATGAATAATTATATTCTCATATACGGCCACATTGTTAAAGTGATGACTCTAGTATTCGTTCTGTAACATACATGTTAACTAATTCCTACGGAAGACTTTACTTCACAATAAACTGCAATAATAAACACCTAAATAAAAATGTGTTAGGTTTTTATTTCAACAAAAGAAAAACTGAGCATGATGGTCACACGGATGTTATGATACCAGCATGTTAACAAGTGCTAGATAATGTTATTCCAGCCACAGAGTTCTTATGATACCAGCATGTTAACTAGTGCTAGATAATGTTATTTCAGTCACAGAGTTCTTATGACACCAGCATGTTAACTAGTGCTAGATATTATTCCAGCCAGAGTTCTATGACACCAGCATGTTCACTAGTGCTAAATAATATTATTCAGTCACTGTGTTAAGTACGAAAACGAGAGCTCAAGACCATTGGCCTGCTTAAGGGAGTGCTAGATAATTTTCTTTGGAGGGACTGCCCAAAATGCCAAACATCCACAATTGGTGCCAAATACTTTAGGTACATCCCTAGCACAAGCTAAAGTCCCGTGAGATTACAGTTTCCTGCAGACCGTAACATTGAAGAAAATGACAGGCAGACATCATTTTAAAGTGGAATAGTAAATGTTCACCTCAGGTCTTTGCACTAGGCTTTTTCTGCTGCAGTGTTTTGTATATGAGTGCATGCAGATGCTTTGATCCGGCTGGGACCAGTTGCGCTCAAGACTAAGTGTGAACTGTGTTGTTATTACTGGCCACCATTCCACCTCATCCTGGACCAAACCATCAATCACCCATCCCCGTCTGCAAGACTACAGCAGTTCAAGAATCATCTTTCGCAGCAGAAACAATACATTGCAAGCTAATTATATTTATAAAACACAGATTTGTGAACTGACACCTGTCAATTGTGCTCACTTCAGAGCATGAACTGTGTCTTTGAGATGAACTACATCTTTGAACTGCACCTATAACTTTCGTTATAGTACTGAAGTCTTTGTATGCCTGTTGCATCAGTTGAAAACATTAATTAGTCTCGTGTTCTAGTATCTTAAATGCAGCCAGTTTATTCTTGTTTAACAGTCAAAAGTTTGTTCTTGAGACTATATAACAGAAAAATCAAAATCACATCTAGTTTTTAGTTTTAAAATAAATACTTGATTTAATACTTTCTGAAGTGCAAGCCTGTGATGAATTGATAAATAAAATCACAATGATTGATGTAAACAGAATGTACACCTAGTGATGAACACATTCAGAAAGTCCTAAGTCTAGTGGATTGATGTATAAAATTTTGTTGAGTAAAGTGAACAAAATGTATGCAATTTTACTTTTAAATAACTGCAGCAAACAGGAATTTTTCAGGTATTATATTACAGTGTGGAATTGATGCTATAGAATAGGTAACTGTTATATGTGTTTGAAATGACTAGGTCCATTTCAAAAGTTGAATGCCCTGAAATTTCAGATGATGGTATTTTTTTCAAACCTCGTATTTTCAAAACTTTCAAGGTCCATCGAACTTTCATATGATGACATTTTACTGTATGTTCAAAACTGAAGATAGATGTGAAAGTAAGAAGAATGAAAATTGAACTATTGGTAATGGTAGCGACACCTATCTGCATGTAGGTTAAGAAAATGACAAGCATCAGGAGATCAAAAGAATTCTTTCCTTAACTGTAGGTATATCAGTCACATCTGTAGTAATGTAATGGGCCATTGCTGTGAACAAAATTATGCTTGGTTGTTTGGCACAACTAGAAAATAATTAAATTAAGAAATAAGTGGTCCAGATGTCTCACACAGGTATAGACAAGACACCTGTAGGTTCTATTTGTTGATATTGAGTGCAGTGAAAACATGCACAGAGATAAAAGGGAAACAACTTTGATTATCTGTCAAAAGTTTTAAAGTTTTTCTTTGTCATCCTACTTGGAATGGAAATTTTCTTCCATATTCTGGCGCATTTCATAGATTTGGAAAAGTACAGTCACAGATCTACAAGTTTAAAACACAGTGCTAACTATAGTTTCTAAGTGGATGATTTCTAAGTGGATGAAGGCATTTGTCATGATTAAAGTGATGTACGTGTCAGTAGTAAGCAAAGTGGAGAGATGGGGCAGATTGAAAGGGTGTGTTTGTAATGAATGGTTTGGTAAGAAAAATCCAAGGTCTCTCACTTTTAAGCAAGGTGATAAAATATAGATCAAAGCGAAGAAATGAACATGGTGAAAGTGAACATTCAAGTGATACAGATGAGATGTTTGCACTGTTCAAAATATACAGACTAACTGTATTCCAGCCGATTGGGTGATACAACTTGAACCATTCTTTCATCGTACTAAAGATTCTTAGTAATCAAATAATAAAATTTGTTACCAAATATGAACTTTAAAAGAAGAAAAAATAAGTTACTAATATATATCTATACACTCATAGATATGTATATTAATTAATAACACATTTTAAAATAAGTAGAACAAAGTTTATCATTTATTTTGTTTTTGTATTTTACATGAACCAATGCAATCAAGCATGAAATTATCCTTTTAATTTTGATGTAGATGGTGTGTCTTTGTTTGTCTCCATTTCATATTCAATCTGAACACGGGGTCGTTTTATTGTTTTTCCTTTTCCTTTGCTTTGTTTTCCTTTTCTTTTACCTTCTTCTTCAGAAGAACTTTCTCTGCTGGAGGAATCTTCAAAGCCATCCTATCAAGAAATAATTTTTAACAATTTTAAACAATTTAACAATTTGTAAACTTTAATCTAATTAATGCAATGCAATGTTTAAAAAATGATCCTTGTAAATGTATGACATAATTTACAGTATTATCATCACATGACTAGAAACTAATGAAGAGTGACATGAGTCATTTTCTATAGGGTACTAAGGTGTCATTGATAACCAATACTGGTTCGATGCAATGGACCATAAATGTCACTGAATGGTCTTTGACCATCTTCCTAGTGATATCATTTGTGGAATATTTCATGGAATTTCACTGGGTGAACTTTGACCACCTTCCTAGTGATATCATTTGTGGAATATTTCATGGAATTTCACCGGGTGAACTTAGACACCTTCCTATTGATATCATTTGTGGAATATTTCATGGAATTTCACCGGGTGAACTTAGACACCTTCCTATTGATATCATTTGTGGAATATTTCATGGAATTTCACTGGGTGAACTTTGACCACCTTCCTAGTGATATCATTTGTGGAATATTTCATGGAATTTCACCGGGTGAACTTAGACACCTTCCTATTGATATCATTTGTGGAATATTTCATGGAATTTCACCGGGTGAACTTAGACACCTTCCTATTGATATCATTTGTGGAATATTTCATGGAATTTCACCGGGTGAACTTAGACTCCTTCCTATTGATATCAATTGTGGAATTTCACTGGTTAAACTTTGACCAGTTTTTCTAGTAACATTATTTATGGGATTTATTTAATAGAATTCGATAGTTCCAAAATAAGGCATATAAACAGACCTCATCCCAGTTACACAAAAGAAAAAGCAGTATTATTTAAAAACCAAATATAAATACTACAACACACATTTGTAAGGTTCCAAAACATTCCATAAACTTGAACTCAGGTAAAGGCCACTGTTTATCATTGTGAAGTTATTAAGTAAAGGAGCCATCCAACAAGTATTTTAAATTATGTTAGCCAGCTCTCATTTTCAGACCATATACAAATACAGCATTCATCAGAAGAAAGAGAAATTTAGATATAGATACTATTCAGTTTGTTACTCTCTCCTGTCAATTTGGAGTCACAAATGGGCTTTCATGCTGTTATCATGTCTTTAGCAAGTAATCTCTCTTAGTTGTCTGGCATGACTGAGATGAGCAAAGAAAACCAAATCTTATTTAATTTCATACCTCACTTGCAAAATGACATCTTCCAAGTTTAGAATCGTCAGTTTATTTAAAAGAAAAGAATTGTTGTTATGTGTGTGTTTATTGGATTTCTTTTTTTATTAACACTTAAGAACATTTCTATCTCCACTGAATCAAAGTAATACAACTTTCTGCTTCTTATTCCTGATTTTGACAAGACTGTCAGTTTCTTTAAGATTAAAATCCCCCCACCCCCCCCCACCCCCCAATGTTTCTGATTTTGTTATTTCCTTTGACACTTTTATTCACTTTACATGTGATGAATCACCCTCCTTAGTCCATTTACATGCTTTATTTCCAACTATAAGATAAACTATAATATATAATTCTATAACCAGATTATGAACTAAGTGGCAGGGTAATTAAACTGAAATAGTCATTAATCCAATTTAAATAGAATGTGATTCTAAAAGGATGTAAACAAAACTGTCAGTTTATCTGAGTAAACATCAGTCTTAGTGTTCTAATCGGGCTTAGACTTTCATTATGTGGGATCTAAAGTCAAAACCTACAATACCAACCATAAACTGACTACATAAAAAACAAAACATTCTTTTTATATTATCAATATTCAATTGCAAATAGATTACTGTTTAATTATTTGGAGAAGAGTTCACCTTCAAATCTCAAACATTAGTGTTCAACACAACCAAACAATAAATTAACAATGACCATGAGGTAAATAAGATATTAATCACTTTTTTAATTCTCTTTTAAAAGTAATGTTTGGAATTCATTATACTGTACACATTTTTCATGATAATTCTCCTCATTACTTTAAACTGTTACACAAATTTCTGCCTGGAAGCAAAAAGTGACTTCATTATCAAATACTAAAACCTAACCTGGATACCTAAGTCACTCGTGTTTTTTTACATGGAGGAGTTCTCTTGGATGCTTTACTATCTGATAAACACAATAACAATAGTATATTTATATATGTGTAATGTTAATTCAATATTCATGAAAAAATAATATATTTTATAAAGTTTATTTAAGAAAAAATAATGTTGATTCAATCTTGAGATAGGACTCCATTTTCTTCATTTCCTTTTTTTGTTGTGATTTTTTATAATTTCTTTTCTTGAGGAGGAATGCTATTATTTAAAATACCAACACTTATCATCCTATGTTGACCTAAGACCCTGCTAAAAGACCTCAAAGAAAATCCAACTCTTTTTCCAGACCTATTAAGAAATTTACTTTGCATTAGCTTCTACTATAAGTAAATAATATATTAAATTTTAAATTGTTTATAGATGCACGAGATGGTAAGATGTGAGGTAAGGCATTTTGCAACCAATACCAGCACTTAGATTAGCACTAACATAGCCTATCCAATGAGCAAATGAGAAACTGGAATAAAGAATGCCAGAACTGCAAATATAACAATAAGACGAATAACAGTGAGTTCTTACCTCCATGTCAGAGACATCGCTCTCTTCAAAATCTTCAGCAGCAACATACTCTATATTCCCAACATCCTAAAACAATTTTTTAAAATAAGTACAACAATTTATTTCTTTGTCACATGCAGCTGTTATAGAAAAACAACACAACTAAATTCATAAAAGAAAAGAAAAACAAGAGAAGTGTCATGCGCCCATGGACAGGAAGTTACAGTATTTAATTTTGGCACTTAGCTGAAAAAAACTGGTTAGAAGAAAGGGTAGAGGGAAGGGAGAGTTTTTAAATAATAAGCATTGGTCAGTCTGAGCGCTTTAGGCATTAGTCAGGAAAACACTACCATATGGCAATAAACCCTTTTGCATTGATGGATTGTTCACCAGACATGATGAATAGGTTGGAAAATATCCTGTATGGGTTGGAAAACCCCAGTATTACTGTGTGGGTGAATTAATGATGTTCAGATGGCATAAAGAAAAAACTGGCAGAGCCTTTTTCAGAGCAGGAAAAAGACCATGTAACTATTTAACATTTAATTGAATACATTGACTAAAAAAGATAATAGGAAAGAATTCAGTTTTCTTCAACAGTGATTAATGCAAAAACCTGAAGGAAGGTATATATAAAGTTTATCAATTAACAGAGAGAATGAGTATTTAAAATTGTATTAATGAATGTTCTTTTGTAGGATAAGTTAGCTTAAAAATTGCGAACGCAGGAATAGCCCAACTTCACAAATGAAATGTCATGATTACAATTAGATACTAAAAGCTGCATAAACATTACAAACATAAACAAAACAGGGTTTTGGGGGTTTCAAATGTAGCTGCAAGAAGCTACAATTCATAATTGTGCTTTCGTGGAAAAAGGAACAGAGGTCTCAAGGGAGATAACCCTGCAGTGAACGCCATCTCCTGAAAGCAAAGTATTCATGTCAAAGTTCAATGCTGAGAATTTTAGGTTTAGAAAGAAAGGGAAACAAAGAGTGTGTATCTATTTTCAAGGAGGAATTGTGTAATATGAAAATGGAGTCGAGTTCGCATTGAACTTATCTGTTCGTGGCCACTGACTCAACCAAGACACTTTAAAATTGACACTTGAAAGACACTTGAAATTGTGTACATTAAGTCAGAACTGTTTTGTGTGTTAGGGAAGTTACAAGACACAGGGAAACATTTACATTCTTTTATTGACAGCATTTGATTTGCCTTTCCTGTGAGACGTTACTGGGCTGCACCTACATACTAAATTCACTTTTATTTTATTTTCTTGTTGTTTTATTTTCTAAGTTTCTTATTTTTTCACTTTTAATCATCTTGTTAAATTCTTATCATTGTATATTTATGCATTGTCATTCTGTAATGTTTGTATTGTCATTGTCTCGTTAACTGTCAGTAGAAGCACCATGGGGGACTAGATTAGAGCCATTATATGACGTGTGAAACCAATGATGTCTGTATGTCCATCACCAATTCATTTCCATCAATGGGCAAAGGAAAGGAGGGGTGCATGACATGACAAGAAGCTAAAGGAGGGCAGGAAAAATATAAGGACTGGAAGAATAAATGAAGGAATGGAATAGTTGACAAACAATTATTTTCCATAATCTCATGAAACAAATAGGGGAAAGTAAGTAAATCTGTGTAATCTCCAAAGACTAAAAATAAATTCAATTAAAATTTGTAAAACTTGACAAAAACATAATATACAAAAATAACAATGCAAATATGATAATGAAATATCTGTTTCAGTTAAATCTGCACATACTTGTGCAATACATAAGTAATAATAACAATATTATCGTTGAATACATAAATTTACTTTTCAAAAATTCTAAGTTGGAATATGACGGCAATTATTTTATACGGTAATTTATTATGTCTATGTAAAAATGTGATTGTGCAATATTATTGTTACAGAGTTTTTCACATTATCCTAGTAAAAAAATTTAATGTTTTTATAATTATTATTATTCAAATAATTAAAATAACTCAAAATATTTCAAAAACTAAATATAAACAATGCAAGAACTATAAAAGACTCTTTTAAAAACTGTTACCTTAAGGGGTTGGTACATTTACAAAATAATTTTTTATTTCCTAGTCCATGTATTTAAAAGAAAAAAAAAATCAAGTGGTTAAATTAAAAAGATCAAAACTTTGCAGTATAAATGTACTGCAAACAAAGATTTCTTAAAGTTGTAACTATTGGTTCAAAATTAAATTACACACACACACACACACACACACACACACACATATGTCAGCTGCCTGTAGTAGTAGCAGATGGTATGTGCTAAAAGTTATTTGCAAAATAAATTTAAATTTGAGCTTGCACAATAATAAGAACAATTATTAAAAAATAAAAGATTTATACTGTTTCAACTTCATGCTCAAGTTCTTCTTCAATTTCCTCTTCATCTTCCTCTTCTCCAGCAGCATCCTTCTCTGTATCACTCTCTTCATCTACCTCCTCATCCTCCATCACTTTGTCAAAGGCATGGGTGGGAAAATTGTAGATGTCTGAATACTGAAAATATATAGACATCAATTAAGTGTAGAAGAGTTAACATTTAAGAAAGAGTTCTGTCTGAACATTACAGAACACAAAAGAAGATAAAATTGCACACAAAAAATAAATGGCTTATACTATGAAAATACAGAAAAAAGTCTAACACTTTTTATTTACTTATGGTAATGGTGTTAGAAAAAACATTTTAAAAAGTGTTATTTATTAGTCTGAGGTCTGAGAGGGACTATAAATTAATGGAAAGAATAATGCATAACCAATGACATTATACATGAAGCACTTTAAATGTCACGTCACATAACATTATCAATTAATCACCACCATCTCTATGAAACTCTCCTCCACATTAAAAATGGAAGAACATATATTTGATTCTCACCAAATGCAGATTTCGAAAATACTGACCCTAAAGACATAATGATTTTTTAATAAAAATTTTAACAAAAAACTACTAGTTAATTATGATATCCCAGTAACCATTAACTGGTATATCTCAGGTGACAAAGCTCTGTCAGCATACCTGGCCCTGCACTAGTGGTATTGGAATGGAGCATAAAAACACATGCATCCAATGATATAATTTTCAGTAGAAAGAAAAAACATTCAATGTCTTTAACCTGAATATGGACATATAATGCTATTCATTGACTCCACCCTCCACCCCAAACTTATAACACTTCTGCAGAAAGGTTAAAAACAAAACTAATCACTCATCTGTGCTTGAAGACACACTGCCCAAAGCTTCCATAAGCTATAATCTGGACACATTTATAAATCTGGTCTTAGATAAACAGAAAAATAGCGAAAGTGCTCACAGATCTGGACTTATGACAGCAGGCCACAATTCAAGTCCCCAAATACATGTTGCCAAACACTGAATAATTTAATTCATTAATTAACTCCAGATTTATGTCTCAGTATTCAGTGGGAATGTACTTCCATAAATAAGGAAAATGAACTTTCATTGAGATATTTTCTGTGTATTGTACACTGTAGATATCTGGTGAATTCATTTCACTGGATGAGTACTGAGTTTTGTGTTTATGTTTAACTTTGTGCAAACAATGAGAGAAGCAGTTTTAACAGCAAAACTATGATTAAATAAAGTTACTTTTAGCAATACACAGCACACTGCTTCATTCCAGAAATTTTATTTTATCATTTGTTTACTAGAATAAAATTAATCTTGCTGAATGCTAACAATGATGTCAATCATCACTGACATCAACTCTATACACACTGCCAGCCAAGTGACACAGACAAATCCTGAAATTTCAGAGTCCTATAGGGCAAAAATAGCCCCACCCATCCAACCCCCATTAAGGACCAATATTAATTATGGGTTCATCCCCAAGTAAGATAAATTTTATTTCAAAAGAATTCATGCAGTCTCTATGACTGACATACAGAAATCACAGTCAGTTACTGTTATTTAATATTTAATCTAGAAATTAGAATAGTATTCTGCATTTTATTATGAGAACTTTTTACATTTTTTTGCAGCTTGTAATCTATTAATATTCTGACTTCTGTTTGCTTGGTCTGTCAATCAACTCTAAAAAACATTCAACTATTCTTGTATGATAGTGTGAAACTAAGGTATATGAACAACTAAGTGGGTCAAGCTATCAGCCCATCATTCATCTTTATGACTTGTGCTTCTTTTGCAGCTGTAGAATCAAAACATGCATGTACTGCCATTTATAGTCACATTTCTACCAAAAGTTACAGTACATTAAAATGCAGATATTTAAAAAAATCAGAAATAGATATAAATACACATAAACATATATGTGTAAAGTATATTTTTGTAAAGAATGAAAACTCACGGTGCCATTTTTTAGACGCTCTAGAAGTTCCTTCTCAATGACTTGATTAAGCTGTGCAGCCACTAAAGCCTTTTCCTATAAAAAAAGATCAACATTTCTTAGCAAATGGTCATATAAATTAATTATAACAGTTTACAATGGGAAAGAAAACAGAGATTTGCAAGGCATCAGAGACTCATAGTGACACAGCATAATATCTTATCTTAACCAACAATACATATATTCTTCATGTCTTTTTATATGGTAACATTAAAATCTTGGCGCACAAAATTTTAAATTTTTTTCAAGTAGAGGAATCACTAGACAATGCAAGGTGCACTTAGTGAGTGGTCAAAATTAATCTAGAAATCACCTTAAGTCAAATAAGAAAAACATCACCATGTCAAACATGATTATAACTATCATGGATTATATATTATAAATATAAAATGAATAAATTAAGAGCTACAAAAATTAATCTACATATTTCATTATTAAATAAGGCTTTACCTCCCTCCGGGCCTCCCGTCGCTCCACCTTCTTACTCAATGGAACTAATTTTTTCCTGAAACAGAATACATGGACTGTGCTATCAAAATAAACACAAATATGACACAGATTCGTGATAAATGAGCTGATGATACATCTCCACATGACTACATTTCTTTATAATCAGAAAAATGAAAGATTTTAAATTTTAAATAAAGATAATTTGAACTGTCAGAAACAAACACATATCTGAAAAGACTAGATATGACTGTTTGTTGTTCCAAATTACTGTCCACTAAGCACTACACAAAGAGTTTTTCAATTACCTCTCTGAAAGGTGTTACTACTTTGTATGACTACAGTGTGTGTATTTCATACTATACTAAATTAAAATAAAAGTATAAACAATGAAACGAGAGAAACTTACATTTTTAACCAAGTAATGGAGATAAACTGTTACTACTGAAAGCTGTTACTACTTTGTGTGACTACAGTGTATGTATTTCATACTATACTAAATTAAATAAAAGTATAAACAGTGCAGCATAGAGAGAATGTAAGATGGGACAGTGGTTCTGTTTGACCCACACAGTAGGTCTAGCAAATCCTCACAATGAGAGAGAGAGTCTTTATATATTAAACCCCAAATAAGAACATTTGAGATATTAATATGTGTTTATAGCTAAAAGATGCAATAGATCTATGTTGGTTGCATTATATTATAATGAGTAATAAAAATAGCCTACTGTCGTTTAAGAGTAAGCCGTCGTATTCTGATCAAATACTGTGTGATTCTTGTCAGCCTCTGCTTACATTTCTGCCGAACATACCTGCCATAAAACACAAAGAAAGCATTACATTACACTTCTGATACTTCATTACTGTAGTTCAACATTGCTAAAATTATATATGTAATTACTGTAGTTAAACACTCTGTGTGTGTACATGCATGCGAAAAACTGGATTTGGTATTAAGAGGAGGTTATAATTTACAAACGTCAATCATCATTCAAAAAATGTCCTCACAGATACTAATTCATATTAAGCATAATATATGTAAAGCCAAGACTCTGAAAATATAAATAATTGTTTTATCATTAAATGAAATGTGTGTACAAAATACATTTTTTAATGAAATATGCTGCAGGAGACTTCAGCTTGACTATCAGTTTGCTGTAAGCATTGTGCTATTCTTTTCTAATTCTTCGACCAAAAAACGACAGAAAATCGCATTTTAAAAAAAATAGTCATGATCTCAGTAAAGTTTAACTTTAGAATAAGATGTATTATTATTATTATTATTCAAATAATAAGAGTCTTCAAAAAATTAGTATAAATACTACTATAAAACAAAGCTAAAGTTTTATATTTACCAAAGCATGCTTCATATATAGTTTAAAATTGGTCTGAAATAGAGTAGGGTTACTGCAAAGAAATAATTAGAAACTATAGAACTGAGGATCAGAAGATGATCTTGCAATTGTATAGCGGCTAAAATTAACTTGCAATATTTCCTACACAAATAAAGAGCTACATTTAATGGAAGCAATACTAATGATATAAGCATAGCAAGCGTCAAGATTAATCACGTTCAAAGTTTGCTGTAGCTCTAAATTTTCTAACACACGTGACATGGTCATTGCTAAATTTGAAGCAGATGCTCTTTCAGTTACCTAGCCTGCACTAAACCACAGCCAAAGCTACATATTTTAAATACTAGTTTTAAAGAGGAATGAATGCTCTTCTCAACGTAATTTTCAGTGAGAAAATATTTATTCAAATGCATGTACACAACACAGTTTTCAAAATGAGCTAACTTTTAACTGATTACCAAAGCTTGAGTTTAAAGTTCTTCTAATATAAAAGTGATATTAGGTGAAAGCTTTTGGTTGCACCTTTATTTTTTTGTTCTTACTGACATAAGAAAAAGCCACGTACAGTCATGCGTAAAAAGAAATCTGGACCAAAGCACATCGACATACGGATACAAGGCTCCATTTTTAGCAAAACATGTCCAACACTAAGTAAGTATAAGTATTTTTCTTTCCAACATGGTTTAAGTCACATTAAATAAAATACAACAGAATGTTAGGTAAAGAAATAATCTATAATTTTAGCCAAGTTGCATCATGAAATAATTGTATTAAAATATCAAACTTCGCCACAGAAAATCACCAAATTTGTGCATTGAACGCTACTTATTCCTACAAAACAGTGACATTGGGACTACCTACACTAATATTCTATTGCATATGAGTTAATGAATCATATTCTTTTATTCCTTTAGACAGACAAGAAAAAAGAAACTGAAAAATATGGCACTTCATTTCAAGTGTATTTAACCACTTATAAAATACATAGTTAGATTTCAGGAGAAAATAGAATGGTTACCTACTTTGACCAGTATATGAGATTTTCATCAATTTGCTTTATGGCCTTCTCGAAGTTTCTTGAAAGTTTTACTTTCTCCCACAAACGTCTGGGAAATGCAGCACGCTCAACTGTCTTCATGTATAAGTAGCATATACCTGTAATAACATAAATAATATAATACATACAATTATAAATTAGTTTACTGTAAGCAAAAACAGTGTGGATATCAACTGTGTATTCAGCAAAACACATTTGGTATTCAGAAGATGTCATATTGGCAACACAGAAAGAATATCACACACACACACACACACACACACACACAAAGTAGCACAGTACATATAATTACAAAAATAACCCCCAAAATTCATACAAATTATAAGATATATTTTAAAATATACAAATACTGTTAGACAGTTTTAAGAAAATATCAATAAAAGTAAACAATCAAGCAACAAGTTACCTGCAGAAGACAAGTAACTCAAGTCATTTTTTAAGGGGTTTCCTAATTCTGATCTGTGATTTTTGTTCATAGATTAAAACTATTATTTATAACAATGATCCATGTAACCCTAATTAGAACTGCAGTCTCTATACTTATAAAATGTAACTTGGGAACAAATTTGTCCGCCACTACTAAACAGTATACATATATTTGAATTCTTGTCCAAGACACAAACTTAATCTTACAATGTACTTTAAATGAATAATTTTTTAAAAAAAATAACAGCATGATAGTGTGACAGAGTAAGGCCACCTGTGCATATATATATATATATTATATACTTATTCTGCATCTTATTCAGCATTGCTAAGTAAGCAATATTTAGTGAGTGAGGACGACTGTTGTCACCCAAGCTAAATATGTTACACTTCCCTGGACAAAGCTGGCTGGTTCCCCAGACAGTAGTCTGCAAGAGATAAAACCACTAGACTTGACAGACAAAGGATGGCATCTCAGGGTTTTAGAGAACATTATTGTTGTGATGTCAAGCGGAGAGCACCAGTCATGAAGAAGTGGACTTACTGGTGGGCCAAACTCCTCATTTAATTTAAATACCTGTTCGGTCCATTTCTTGGCATTATGATTTTCCAGAGTCTGGTCTTTGGGGCTGCCCAAGAGCTATATTCATTATATGAATGATATAATGAGGAGAAATTTGGACTCTTAAAATTTTTATTGTACTTAGAACTATGCCTGATTACATTACACGTTTAAAATGGAATATTTAACTATAAGTTAATGTAAGGATGAATTTGATTCTGATGTTACACAGTATGAATGGGGATAATGACATTTTTTTTGCAGATATAAGTTGAGAATGGAAGTATACAGAGAGTGGAGATGTTAAAAATTAGCGCCCCCATAAGGAATTTACATTCCAATACTTTGGTTTTCAGTGAAGCACATCTACTGTTGTTGCAGTCATTCCAAATGGTTCCTGTGGTCTGACAGCAGTTGGTCCCTGTAAGTTGCTGCAATTTGCCATGGGTTTCCCTAGTTGGATACCAGTATGACTAGGATTGAGAGAGACCAAAGTTAGTGTACATAGCTATCTTCCTGGTCACTGACAAGATCTACTCTGAAACATGTGCAGATGCATATTTAGAAACAGTCCTAACTGACAACTTGGCCTGCATGTTTGCAAAACACGAAGTGATGTCACCTGGCGAGAATTTTCACACAGAGCTACAATTGGTGATAGAGTCCCATGTCAGCAAACCAAGTCATGTGATTTGTTTATAACTTACTCTCTCTACTCTGACTCTCCATGAAAAAATTAGAAATTTGCACAACTCTAAAGACTTTCTTATTATTACTATAAAGATTTGACATTTTTCAAACATTTCACTCAATTACCATTGTAAATTCTTTGTTTCCTTGAAATCAACCGTATTCATTTTTCATTCGCTTTTCTTCGTGATTGTCATATTAATATTATTGTTATCTGTAATTCATTTCTTGCACATGCCATTTAAGCATGTTGGAGTAAGATGGGTGGGGGCAAGATTGATTAAAATATGAATCAACTTACACCATAGGCAAGAAGTCCCATTTACCAAAATTGTCTGGCAGAAAAATGTCTGTTTATGTATATGTGTAACAGAAATAGAGTTCTGAAAATGCCAGCTAGTTCTGCCAGGTGGACTTGGAGGAGAGTATTCCAGTTGGAGTTTTAATATATATATATAAATTAAGATTTCTATTCACCTGTAATTAATCCAGGTATTGATTTATTAAATAAAGATTAACATTAATAATCACAACAAACCTATTTTATTACAGATTAGTACAAATAATTCATAATAGCGTACATATTAATAGTTTAACTTTCAATTTATAAGATAAATACTGACCATTTTCTTCCCGCACTGTGGCATACTGACTGTTTGCCAGGGGACATGATACACGATTACACAGTCCTGTTAGGTTGAATTCATTGCGACAAAATTTCTGACCTTTGGTTCTACAATAATATCAAAAATTTAGACAAAACATTAAGGTAATATAAATACTTCTAAGAAAACTAATTTATCCCAAAATAATACACACCATAAAATGACAAAAATCCAAACAACAAACTAAAATAAAGTATATTCATACAAAATGATACACATAAAACTAGTTATGGTTAATTAAAATACTTTTTATTGTTATTTGTATCTGGGTTTCAATGAGCAAATATGAAAATGTTAAAATTAAATACATGTTTTATCATTACTTGTATCAGGATTTCAATAAACAAACATACAAATACGAAAAAGTTAAATACAAGTTTTAATCAGGGCTGTGGAGTCAGAGTTGTTAAAAATGTATCCGAATTTTACAAAGTTTAGCCCATCATGAATCATGAGGGAGGTAAGCAGTAAAAGAACACTTTAAATAAAAAATAAATAAATAACATTTCAATGTAATTGTTTATTATTAATTATTAACACTTTAAGCAATGGAAGTAAAAAGTATTTCGCGAAGTTATCAAAAGATTCATTAGGTGATCAAGTCTAGCTTTCTTCAATGGGCTTTTCACAAATAATACCTATAGAATTCTTAAAAAATTAGCACAAATACCCATTATTATTACTAAAGAGAGGTAAAACTTATGGCTCAAGTTTGACTACATATGAGGTATCATGAAAAAAGAAAGTTAGTGATGTGAATATATTGAAAAACAACAAACTTGTTTCTAAATATATTTATAATACACACACACACACACACACACACATAAGCATGCATGTATGCAAGTGTGTGCGTGTGTGTGTGTGTGTGCAAGTGCACATATGCAAATAAAAGCTGGGCAGAAATTTAAATTAGCTCTCATTGTAACTGGTGTGAGTAAGCTAGTATCGAAAGTTGATTAATTAAAGTATAAACAAATCTTACAAAAATAATAAAAAATATCAAATATGCAATAAGCAAAACAGAAAAGACAACTAGGTATAAATTAATTTTAAACTTATCACAAGAACATTTTTAAGTTTTAAACCCTTTCATAGCCTAGTATTCTAACAATACTAATTAAATAGCACATAAAGGGATTGGACAGTAAATGCTACAATACACACATGTTTTATCTATAATCTGTAATCAAACTTTCAAAATACAAAATGTAAAACCAAGATGACCAAAGAAATCACTTTACTAAAAGACCATACAAGATAAGGAGTAAATTAGGTTAATCTAAGACAGTCTCAAAACTCTCATGTCATCCCATTTCTTGCTGAAAGTTTAATCATGAAGAAGCTTATGAATAATATGTAAATATGAATCATGACATTGAATGACCATCAATTATGTCAGTTAATGAATTAATACTACAAAATATTGGTGCATTAATCAAATCAAAAGCTAAGTCTGACTACATTATCTTTAATTATATTTAAAGCACTTTTCCCTTTGTGTATTTTATGAAGTAACAAGTGAATAAATACAATAAATACGCTCACCTGGTCATGAATGAACAGAATGAGCCATTGATGATGCTCCATATTACCTAAAATCAAAAGGAAAATATTTTTATAACAAGTAATACACTGTAATTTGAAAAAATTCAAGGGATTGGCATTTTTAACAAAACCTATCAGATTTCAATACACCTTACACTTACAGTGACTTCCATCACCCACACACACATTGGTGCCTTGATATTAATATTATGCACCTCAAAATAGTGCGGACCTGCATACAATATAGACAGCCTTGGACCCCCTCCATTTTTTTTAACACCCAACCTCTTCAAATTACATATAAAGAGTTAACAGCACTGTATCAAATTAACTGGCTCAATTTGCAAATGTTTTGCCAACCATGCCTAAACTTTATACAGTATAAATGTTCAGTACATTGCACATGTACTTGCCACTTCATAAACACAGCAATGATCACTATTGTTTTGAAAAATTCAAACACTAACAGACATGTTTTCTTCACAGATTTGTCACACATCTCTTTAAAATGCATGTACAGTTTAATATTCTGTTTCTTCAAAAAAAATTTTTAAATGTGGATAGAGTTGACTGTGATCAGAGCTGCTGAAAGAAAAGTCGGTCCGGTGGACAAACTGTTATCTCTGGCAGCAGTAATGTTCTTTGAATCTGTTTCTTTGAACAATTAAAAATGTGGTTAGAGTTGTCTGTGAACAACTACAAGGCTACCAAGAGAAAATTGGAGTAATTTTGCTCTCCCTCCCACTGTCTCCCCTCTTTGATAGCTGACTAAGATGGTTAAATAAGAGTTTCTGTTTAATGAGTCTGGTTACTGTATGTGCTATGTTTTATTAATGCTAAAATCTTTATATACATGATTTTCTAATTTAGTCCAACACTACTGTGTTTACATATTCTTAAATTACATGGCTTAAAGTACATGTGGTGAAGTAGGATGAACCATAAGTTGATAAACAGTAGCCGCCATGTGACATGGATTGTTCATATGTGACAGAAAGAATTCCTTGTTATAAGGCAGCCTCATGTAAAATGCAGTCAAATTTTTTGGACCCTTAGGACCGTGTTATATCGAAGCAACAATGTGTGTGTGTGTGTGATTATGGTACATATGTCACATGAGATATTAAAATCATAATAAATATTAAATACAATAAATTTTAAAAATTGATAAATTTACTTAGTATGATTAAACCATCGTAGTTTATGATCATCACTGTTTCAAGGGAGTCACTACATGATTGCTTATTAACAAATGTGTGGCACTTCAAGGTTCTTGATTAATTAATTAATTGTCATTAATGTCAATCTCTCTGGGTGATCATATCTTTAATCTATACACAAATAGGATTCTTCCACTCAATCAATCAATCAGTCACCCGACAGGGTCTTGGTCTTGCGGTCACGAGTGACTATGTCTGGCCTTGAAAGGTCTACCCACTGGTTAACTCTCCTCTCAAGCATTACTTGTCTAGAATAGCAGATTCCACAGCACCATATTGTCTGTCAATCTGTCTTTCCTAGCCCTTCCACAATCTCTCATCACGATGACAGGAACTATCCTAAAACGTGTGTAACCATCTTTCTGTGTGTCATTACGTCATTGGCAGCCCCCACCTGTCATCTACATATGTACCTCTCTATTTATGTTATTAACAATTCTCCAGAAGACACCACTCATCTCTCTCACTTGGCAGATATGCTGGTACCTTAAAAATTTTCTCTCTTCCACAACATTAAAGTCAAACATTCAATGTCATACAATATTTCCATAGGTGGAAAACTTCTTACTAAAGGAGAAGATAAATCCATCTTTTAATCTATATTTAGCAAGCCCTCCTCCACCCACTCTATCATAGAGTTATCAATATGTGTAAGAAGGTCAGTAAATTTAACAACAAATTTAGTAAATCAACAGTCAAATATACATATAAAAAATACAATCAAAAGAGCACTGATATTTACATTGCTTCACAATAATGTTCGATTAATGCTAGACAGTCAATCAATTTATCCTAGCGTAGACATCAGCAGTCAAATGATCATATATTAATATGAGAGTGGACTTTAAGAGAAAAAATTATAGTCAATGTACATAATCTTTTCAAATATGGCCACTGTCACTTGAACGTGTTCACAATCACACGATTTACAACAAGTCACTGCCTCTCTTATTTAGAAGATGGTTCCACTTGACCTTTCTAGGCATGTTACACAACTGTTCCAGAATCTTTGATGTGCTCTCCCAGCACACCATGCAGAATTGTTCCGAATTTCATTTGTGCTATCAAGTACATCAGGAGGAATGTTCCCGAATTTTCATGTATGCTACTCAGCACACCATGAGGAATGTTCAAATATAATTTTTGTGAATATGCAAGACCAAACTCAAGCCATCATTTGTGCTGTATTAGCTCTTGAACATAATTCACAGGAATCAACTTACAGTAACATGTTACTGATAAGTTTGATGATAATGCTGGATGCACACACCAACATCAACAGGTAGAGTACAGTAATCACTCTCACATGAAGTGAAAAAAAGTGCGCTTTTCTCATAAACTAATGATCCCCTTTATGACCAGACTCTAGTTTCGTCAAATTCAAAGTGATTAGAATATAGAACAAAATAACACACAGTCAATCCCCACTGGATGAATTTGTTATTAACAAGTGTGAGACTATTAGTCAGAAAAACTACTCATCCAGACAGAACTGGTTTGGATTGGATCAGCAATATTTTTAGCACATTCTCCACCTGAGTTGTTTACTTCAACTTTGACACTTACAAAAAATATCATCATAAGGAGGCCCAATGTAGGGTCAATTTGACATTGGCAGCTAACATATAATTATTAAGTATAGAAATAGGGATAGGCAAATTTACTCTGTCACAGATGACATGCATTCATGATGGTTATCAAAGTTCAAACTATAATTACCACTGTTCAAGAAACAAAAATAAAATCACGATGCATGGCAAGTACTAAGTAGGTTTTACTGTGCTCTATTAATCTTTTTTATATCATTACGATACCAAGCCTGAAACAATGCATATACTAAGTATGCTGATCCAATAAGCTGTTAGTGTTGTTACAGAATCAGTTAATCATTACAATAATACAAATACAATACATTTAATGATATATTACCTATGAACTGCATATTAGTATTACTAAGTAAATAATTATCAGATAAGATTTGTGATGTACTGAATTTGGGGTAAAATTCAGATGTTCAGATGTACATGTAATTAATATAAGTATCAACTCAACAGATATCTATATAATGAGACTAAACAAAATAACCTAAAAAACCAAACTGTTAAATAAACTAATAATCTCAAATCTAATAAAAATCATGGCTGATTTTTATAATACAGATAGAGAGGACTATAAATTCTAATAGAGTACTGTGCTTTATTATTATATAGGCTAATTATTTGACCGTAATTACTACAACTTTACAACTTTTACAAGGGAAGAATGCAGAGATACAGAGACAGAATATGCTGTAAATGTTCGGATTATTACTATTAGTATTCAAATAACTATCAGATAAAAACTATTGCATGACACAATTCCTGTCAGAGAAAAGGTTCAAAAGATCTGTCATATTCATACATCAAAGATAGACTACAATTTAAAACTATAAAACTAAAAGCAAGTTGTCTCATTTGTTGGACTAATTTGCGTTACATCATGTAGAAATAAGTGATACTATATTAATTTGTTGCCTTTAAACAAAATAAATTAAAGACTTTACTATTATTCCCTGAAGAATTATATTCATAGATTGGTAGAAAATACAACATACAACAGGTGTATTTTATTTTTAGAAAGCTCTTACTGTTTACTTACATCGTCGTGTTGCATTTTCTGGTTCACGTGTAGGTACCACTTCCGGTAAACACATATACGTGTATTAGAGTAATTTCCCCATACTAGGCTGTTGGGAGGAGTAGTCAATCTGAAATATAGACCAATATAGATAACCTGTCTATAATTATGTTGTACATAATATTGAGTCAATTAATTGTGGGCAGCACACGGAGATAATGGACACTTGTGAATTGAATTCACAAATTTGTGAATTGTTTTTATATATCTTTTAATTTCCAACAAACTCGCCTTGTCGCTTTCTCGCAGTCCCTTAGCTCCCCCATCCCCCAATGTTTCAATTTTTCTCAGATTCTAATTTTAAAGTTCTGACTTGTTTTTCTTCTATTAGATTTTGAACGGATAGTTTTTAGTACTTAAAATTTAGAGTAGTTTTTTTCCTAAGCATTTATGTTATATTTCTTCAGTGGGGATTAAGTAACCCTGCTAGTTTGTTTAAAAGTAATTTTCTCTCCTTTTCCAGCAGGTTAAATTTTTTAAAAATGTGTTATTATATATATTTTTAGGACTTCAATGATATCTTATTTCTTTATATTATAGATTTCACTATATCTAGTATGAATTTTTCAGTTCCCTTCTATTAAAATATTGTGGCTTTAGGTCAGGTTTATTTGTTGTGGGCCTAGCCGCCTAGGACATTACCTAGTTCCAATTATTGTTCTAGCCATAATCTTTCTGTTATTAACTAGAATCCTCGTTTCCAACATAACATGACCTTATTCCAGTTTAAAATAGCAATATTGCAATTATTATTTACAAATATATTTATTAGTTATAGCATTCAGTTTTTAGAATGTACATACAAATCTTAATTCTGATTAGTACTCTTTACTAATTTCATTAAATCCAAAATTAAGTTTGCTTTTATCACAACATAATTTTTTAAATATTATATGTTATATTGGCAATGTAAATTATCAGTTATAGTCAAAATAGCTGGTAAATAGTGTTACTATTTCAACCTATATATATCCAAGGAAAGACATCCTGTTAAAACAACTTTTTAGGAAATATGCAGATAATTGTTGTAGAACAGTATTTGAGTGAGTGATTTCATTTGCTGTTAACAAAGATAACATTTATAGATTGTCCTTGAAGCCCTGGTGTATATTAGGGATACTACAACTACAAAGAGTTTGACATTTCTTATTATCAATCAAGCTGACCTTTACCTTCTTTTCTCTGTGTATAGAATCATTTGAGGAAAAAAGACTTAAAATACAATAAAATGTAATCACAAATTACAAACAAAATGAACACAAACTTCATGCAAGTTACAAGACTACATTTATTTTATTAAAATAGCATATAATTATACACATGTATTAGTGACAAATTTCATTCATTAAATTAATTAATCCTATAATAAACTGTATAAAATAAATGTGTAGATACACATAAATCAGATTTAACTTAAATTTCTATTCCTCACAATTTTATTTTCCCAAGTGAATTTAATTTGATTTTTGTAAAGTTCATATTAAAAATCTTTCATATCCAATTCTGCATTTATAAATTTTATGAAGGTGCCTTAGAATTATAGACAGATAAAATAAGCAATTTTGAAGACATAACAGACCTATCACATTATATATAAGAATAATTTATTAATTTCATATTTTAAAAGGACATTGTTTTAGAATCAGTCAAAAGTGAACAGAAAGTAAAGACAAGCACAACTGCTATCTGTACATAATAAAATACATAATATACAATTTATTACATACATATTACAGTCAAACAAGAATGGAGTATTTTTTTAATTTTAAACCAAAAATTAAAACAATGGAAAATAATATTTAAAATAAAATATAGCTGTTAAGTTATTAAAAAGTACTATCATCTGCATTGAAACAAAGGCAAACAGCATTCAAATATTCATCCATTAAAAAAATTATTGCAATGAGCAGTCTTGAATAATAATAAAATCTAAATAATGAATTTTCTTTTTTAATATCTACCAAAGATAGTTTTACTAATGGCTGTAACAAAAATGCATAAGCTTTCAGTAATTATTTCTCAAGTTTGAAAGAGCATGGAAAATCAAGTTTTTGCCTTAAAAGCTGAGCTGGTTAAAAAAAAACAAACTGTGAAGAAATATATATATATATATATGCAGAGCATTTAGAAATTTCTTATTGCATTCAGGCTGGTCTCACAACTCTCAAAAAGGTCTGTTATCTGCCTAAACTGGATATCAATTAACACAAATATCTACACATGTACATGAAGCATGCATGTATGAACAACCACCATGTGCATATGCGACACTTATATATGAACACACATGTACATGTGCACACAACAATTATAAACACATATGCCTGAAATAATCTTGCAGTATGTCTGAGAATGCAATTAAAATAAAATACTGCCAAGTCATTTTCCAAATTTATTAATGGCTATTACTTTGGTAAAGGGGATTTTTTTTATTCACATAGCTTTTGTCATCAAGTTCACTCCTAGATCCACTAGTTCATTTAATGAGTTTGTCTGATTTCCACTATACAAAAACAACAGCATTTACAGACTGCAAAACACTGATCGTGCCAAAAGTCTGCTTGCCTTTGTTCATTCTCAAAATTTTCAGTCTTCATTGTAATACTTATTTTTTATATTCATACTCTTCTGTTAGAGCAATCACTTCAAAAAGTGTGAAATTACCTTTCTGCATTCAACAATCATGCTACTGTTCTGCATTTGTTAAAACTGGTTTGTGGAATAGATCAATTTTACAACTATTTAACAGCATATCTTTTAGGCAACTGCGAAACACTACATACAACCATCAATTAATTAGACAGCAACTAGTGGGCAGTTTGATAGAACTTCCTTGTAAATTATTGGATTGATTTTAAACTGGCCCTTTGTGCCTACTGAATGCTTACTGTTTATAGTGTATAATTAAAAGCAATAGGAAACAAAGTTATTTTTATTTTTTTCTTTCAAGAAAGAGTTTTTATGTGAATGCAAAATACCCCCAGTTTTTATTCTTAACAAAGATTTACATACTATATCATGTGATCCAGCATATGCAAAGCATGGTTTACATAATTAAAATTGGTTAATAAAATTTGGTATACTTGTCAGTCATCATTAAAGGAAACGGTACAATTTTACAAGTACATATTTCAATAAATACTGAATATGGTGTCATTAGAGGCCCAGCTATTTTACCATCTGAGATGTTCTAATTATCACTTCTGATTTACATTGTCTTTTCAGAGGGCAAAATTGGCCAACCTAATTAATTACACTGCTCTTGCTGTCACATCATTCAAATCAGAAACAAAAAGAAACAATTCACATGGAAAAAAATGTCTCACACAAAATCTCTAATAACAAAACTATTCTCAAACTTTAAATTCATATTAACGAAAGTTTTTCATATGTACAATAAATATATGTACTAAATAGCAGCTTGGACATCCATATAATTTTTTTTAAGGCAGAATGCTATTTCACTGATATAATAAAGTGACAGACCTAAATGAATCATGTACCTTAAATTATAACATTGAATTTAGTTTTCCAAAACTTATTCCAGTAAAACCATTTCTGCTTCAATAATATATATATATATTAAAACAATAATAAGAATAAAACCAAATTTATAATGGCAGAGTAAATTTTTAAAATATCACTACAATTTATGGAACACTGGGACGAGACAAAATGTGCAGTGTATTAAGATTTATGTAAAATATATATTTAAATATTTTTTCATAAGTTAATCGAGATGATAATTTTTATTAAATTTATGCTCAGTGATAAACAACATTTTTACCCTTTTATATAATAGTGAAAAAGGAAGACTAGATTGACACTATATGTTTAATTTCTTTATTTTTCTTGAAACATCTTGTTTTTTCATTTACTTTCAGAAGTCTCTCAAAGTCTAATTTATTTGAATCACGCTGATTGCTAATACCATTATCATACATACAATCACACAATATTTAGTAATACAAACAACACATTTGCAAACATCACTTATTTTACTGGCCACATTTTTAACAACTAAAATATAAATTTTATTAATAAAAAGAACCAAGTAATCAAAGGTTTTACTTAGATGATAGTTTGTTATGCTAATGTGGAAAAATATAATAACTTATACAAAAAGAGCAAGCAAAAATTATGCTGCAAAACTAAGTGTCTAAATGATTAAGGAGTTGTTCGTATGCTAATGTGGAAAAAAATGTAATAACTTAATGCAAAAAGAGGAAGCATAAAGAATGCAACAAAACTAAGTGTCTAAATGGTCAAGGAGTTGGTATTCAATTCTAGAAAAGTTTATGGGGAGTGTGTTGCCTAAATGCCCTGTTCTTATCAAGCAACACAGTTGAGCATTAATGAGGGGAAAAAAATATTCTTCAACTCCACACTCCATAATGTTAAATTGGTGTGTGATAATATGTATTTTTTATAATGATGTAAATAACTAAAAGACTCAACTCTTAAATTCTTAAAATTAGTTTTATGTTCCAAATAAATAAATAACAGCAAAATATACAAACACAAAAGCAGTAAAACCAAATCTTGCAAAGCACTTTGTCAAAGTTCAAAAGGTACTAATTAGAAAGCCTGCTGATGAAAGATGTTCACTTTAAAATTATTAGACCATGATTATAATAAAGATAGGATGGATCAGAAGTGTGAAAAGAAAGAAAACAAAAATAAAATAGTAAATATAAGTTAACCTTTCAATACTATAACATGATCAAGAGCTTTTTACATTGCCCCCAAAAGACTACTCTAGGTAAGATAAACTAAAAATAAATAAATCAAAACAGAGACAGTATTCCACATAGCAATAAAAAATTAAATAAGTAATTATGAGCATTGAGCACATATACTTATTTTTAAAAAATATCAGATTATTAAAAAAATGAATTAAAGTTTAGTAAGATTAATCAATTATCATCTAACAACAGAGCAAGAGTAACAAATAAGTAGGCATTGATAGAGTACATTTTAAACAAACAAAAAAAAAAACCTCAGTATTGTGCTAACCAGACAACTAAACTTGTAAATCATTTTTTAAAATTAAAACTGTTAAAATTAATGTTGGGAATCAATTCAAAATTTAAAATAAATATTTTTTCTTTTCAAAATAAAAACACAACATAACACAACTCACACCTAATCTGCTATAGCTAACATAACTGCACAGTGGACTTATCCCTCTACTGTCAAGAGGTGTGAATTCATTCACATGAAAAATTCTCAGGAAACAAAACATACATTCAGCTTGATTCTCACCCCAAAGCCTTAAATTAAAATATCTACTTCAAATGTGTTAATAATTAACCAAAAACCATTATGTGGATAAACAGTGTGATCATATGTACAATGAAATGAGTTTCCATGACTTCATTACAATTATAAGAAAATCTGGTATTCAAAGAAATAATAATTACATTTAAATTTATCGATCATGCAACAGCTTCTGCTGAAGTCTGCAGCAACTCACTATCTGACCCATACATGGAATGAGTAAATGTAAGTCCTACACATCCACATAGCAGCTGCCAATCAAGTGTGAACCATTAATTATTTTTCTATCTTGGGAAGTTAAGAGTAAGAGTTAATGTTAAATAATAAACCAAATTACTCCTGTCTAAAACCAAACAAAATATTTCAATGGAACACAATGAAAGTAAACATGTTCATACAGTATGGAAGAAACAATCACAGTTATTTTTAAAGACCAGCTACTGAAAAGATCATACAAAGGTTCCCACTGTTAGTTCTATCCAAAGGAGTGTGTAGGATTTCACCAAAGCATATGTGGTTACAAGAAGGGGTATAACAGATAATATATACTTAATAATTGGAGCACATATCTTCAACAAAAACATATAAAAAAAATGATAATACACTTTCTCTAAATTATCTTTGTCTGATAAAGGCATTAGCAAATGAATATATTTATACTGTAAGTGACTTATTAAAAAAAATATTTTTAAATTTTTATTAGATTATTCTGATTTTACTACAAACCACCCCACACATGAATTAAGAGTGACTTTTTTTTATATGCAACACTACAAGTTTCTGTTAGTAAAACAGTATTTAACCTCTTTAGTGTGGCATAAAACAGCTGAAAACTCTTAAAGGAGTGTAATTAATTTTGGTAATATGTGAAAAAAAATGAATGCCAAACAATAAGACATTACAAAATAATTATGTAAAATTATATTAACAGAATTTACAGAAAATGAATATTGTATTCTGTGCGTTATTAAAAAAGAAGATAGAAACAAGATATCATACAGAGAACACTATTGTTTCTTCACTAAAATTAATATCTCAAATGGTGGTTACAAACATTTCATTTCAATTCTCCAGAACATTATCAGTAACATTCCTTTGACAAAGATTTGTCGTAGAGAGTAAAATAGTTTGACTACATGCTGAGAACCAGTGAAATCATGGCTCACACTATGGTCATTTTTGCTGAATAATTGGGGATCATGTTAAAAGGATTATTAAGTACAGTTTCATAAAAATTAATAAATCTGACAAATATTGCATATCAACTTAAAAAAACAAAACAATTCTAATGACGAATAGTTTATTACTGTATTCTGTTGTAAGAAAATGTACAATATTGCTGTAGTATAAGTTGAACATGGCAAAATATTGCAAAAAAGAATGTCTACCAAATTGTATTTGTTTAATTAAATGTTGTATTTGCAAACAGAAGCCAAAAATATTTTAATTTCCTTTGCTAATGTTATAATGGCCAAAATATCACAAATGATAAAACAAGTGTGGTCAAAGAACTGTGACTCTTATTATAAAAAAAACAATAAAATTTCAACAAAAGTTAGAGTGCTTTGCAAATTATACAAACTCTCCCTTAAAAGCAAGATACACATAATTAATAAGAATAGTAATCAATAATGGTAATCAATAAAAAATTTTCTCTTTATAATAACCTAATCTTTAGTAATAAATAAATTTTTGGAAAACCAAAAACTTTACTAATAGTGCAAAAGTGGATCAACTTAAACAATTTCTTTTTTAAATTATAATTGCCTTCTTTTTTTTTTTTTTTTTTTATAAAACCTCTCTGAGAAAGGTATTACTATAAATACAATCACCATTGTAAGGTGGCCTTTTTATTCTCAGAATCCGAAATTCATGCCTTCTCAAATATATGGTATTATTTATTTGTTCAGCAAGTTCTTTGCACTCTCTAAGATGAAATAATGAAAAAGCCTTTTAAAATATCCTAATAAACACAAATGATCACAAGGCTCATATGTTCAAGAGTGTACAAAATAATTAATGGAGAACTTTTTAATGAATGTAGTTAATAAGAATGAGCAAAATAAAGACTTGTTTTATTAACTCCACAAAACTATCTTTGACATATTTTCTGTCCAAAAAGGCACCATTTTAATTGAAGTGCTACTGGGATTTCCTTTAAACTGTTTGCCATGAAGGGACTGTGAATGCTAGACAATAACACTTTCAATAAAACAAAATGTATCACCACCATATGGAAATAATAAATATCTTAATATGAGATAACATGTTTTTTTAACTTGTGCATGAACCCAGTCAACACTTTTCATAATGAATAATCAGCTTATGACTAAAGACTTTCTTTTTAAAAATCAGCATTTATTCTATCAGACCCTGAGAAATAATTAGTAAAATAAAGTACCTATGACTTCTATGAGGATAAATGCGTGCCCTAGAATGGGTAGCCAATTGCATTATGTGACTAAGTTCAACACATTTTCTTTATCTTAAATTTCACAGGCCATCCACATTTGTTCCACACAGGCAACAAGACAGTTTCAACTTTGAGATGCTGAAGAAAATACAGGAGATTTGACTAAACCACGATGATAGCCAGGTCACCTCCGCCGTATATGACTTGTGATCCACTCCAGTCCTTGGTAGAGTCTAAAACATTCACAACAAAAGCAAATGTTAAAAAGTAGTTTATAAAAAAATCAATATTTCTGTAAAAGAAATAAATTGTATACTTCCTGGAAAATAGCAACTAAATATTCATTTCCAAGAGCCCTTTTAAACTTCTAAATTAATTTTTCAAATTTTAATTTTTTGTGATGATATGGTTTACATTTAACCCCTTAACACACTTCCATTCTCCCTACTCTTTCCTTACAAATCAACAAACTGACCCTTCCCCAGTCAATCCACAGCAAGCTTGAATGTGCCACACATGGTCTTTGACAGAGGTCAAGTTGAGTTGCTTTGAAATCTCTGCTGCTGACATACAGCCCTTGATGTCTTGCTTGTTGGCAAACACAAGCAGAGCTGCTTTACGGAGCTCCTGAGACAATATAGGAAAAAAACAATAACAGGCATGTGTTACTAAAGTATTCAAATCTAAAGCATGTCCAGCAACAAACAAAAAAAGTCAATAATAATAATAAATAATTTATTATTAGGCAAACTGTACATCAAGTGCAATCATTTTTAAGGTATGGGTATATGATGATTCAGGTAATTATCTAATTATCTAAAAAATAACTTCCAAAAACAAGCTATGTTTTATCATCCAAATTATGCATGATATTTTCAAAACTGTTAATTTTTGCATACTGTTATAACAATTTTATACAAAATTATTTAAATATTCTGAAACAGTGAAAGTGGTAAAAGTTGCATCACTGCAATTTGCTTTATGTTCTTTATGTATGCTTAATTCATATATAATTACACACATCTACGAATCTAGAAAACAGTTTAAAGTTTTATTTTTTGTGAATAAAATTTAATAATATAAAATAATATTTATAACTCAATGCATATAGCACTTACACAATGTACTGTGAGTGCTTAAGACTATACATATATTATTATAATTAAGGTGATATACTGAAAGAAAAAAATGAACATGTACAAGCATGGAAAGCTAATAAAATTTGTACAACTAATTACATTAGCACTTAGTACTGTACTTCCATTAACAATACAAAAATTTTGACTGTGCATGTGACTGCTGTAGTTCATCAAATCCATATATATAATCCATGATCTCCAATTGACAGTATAAGCAACTTGATATCTCAGGCATCCATGTAAAATAAACTTGAGTCAGTACCATCAAAATCAATACTCATCCCCCCCCATTTAAATGTTTTAGTGACTAAATTATTTATTGAAGATTATATCTGCCTTGTTAAAACTGCAAACTTTCCCCTCTCCAAAAAAAAAAGAAAATAATTGTAATACACTGCAAAAAGTTTCCCCTGTCTGATAAAGCCATCAAATACAACTTGTAAATACTCTATAAAGAAATGCTAATTACTAAGAAAAAACAAAAAAGAATGTTAAAGGATAGTCTCAAATTGTTAATCAATCATTCACTTTACTGAATCATAAAATATAATTTTGTTGCAACACAGTGTAAAGCTTATATGCAGCTTTTAATTTTTAGAGAAAATAATTTTAGAACTGCAATAAAGGACTCTTAAGAACTGCAATAAAGGGGGAAAATATAATAATTTAAAAGTTATCTAAAAACTAAATATAAATTTAAAGAAACACTTTTAGATAAGAGTATTATTATATATATTTAGCTATTAGTTTACTATTAAATTAGCAATTAATCTTTTAAGGTTTGAGATCAGGTGTAAATCCCATGTAACTAGACTAATTATATGCATGTACACACAAGTAAATTATTAAACAAACAATTAATTAAAATTAATTAAAATTAAAATTATGTTTATATAATTAAAATTAATTATAATTATGTTTATAATATATATTAAATGCAATATTTGTAAAGCCAAGTCCTTAAAAATATAATTGCTGGATTAAGTTTCATTACAAAACACTTTCTTAAAGAAAATAAGCTACAGGAGACTTCAGCTCAATTGTCAACAGTCTGAAAGCATAATGCTATTCTTTACTAGTCTGACTCTTCAACCATAAAACTCAATGAAAATTGCATTTAAAAACAATAGTCATGATCCCAGTAAAGTTTAATTTCAGAGTAAGATATATTGTTCACCAAATTATAACACAGTTTTAAAAAGTATAAATAAATAAATAAATAAATAAATAAATAAATGTATAAAATGCTAAAGTATAATTTTTACCAAAGTGCACTCTGTATATAGTTTAAAACCAGTTTGAAATAGAGTAGGGTTGTCACAAAGTAACTATAGAACTGAGAATCAGATAATCAATCTTGCAATTATATATGGTAGCTGCTAAAATTAACTTGCAATTACTTCAACAAATTCATAAACAAATAAAGAACTATATACAGGATTAACTGATATAAATATAATAATGGTCAAGATTCGTTGGTTTTGAACTTTGCTGCAGCTCTAAATTTTCTAACAAAAAATGCGACTACTGCAAGAACTTGAAGCAGATATAGTTTGGTTAACCAATGGAAATGCTTGATCAGTTGATGCAAGACTGTAGCTAAAGCTATATTAATTTTAAATAATAGTTTTGTAGACAAATTAATATTCTTATCTGTGCAACTTTCAGTGAGAAAATATTCATTAAAATGTAGTTGTTATGACAACAATTTCAAAATGAGCAAATTTTTAATCGATTCCCAGAAGCTTGAGTTCTGGCAATAAAAGTGGTATCAGGAGAAAGCTCATGGTTACACCTCTGTTTTGTTCTTACTTCTATTTATAAGAAAGAGTCATAAGCAGTCGACCTAAAGAAATTCTGACCAAAGCAAATTTTTCAATCAAAATGGCATACACTGAATGACTGATACAGCTGAGAGACCCCAGTTTTAGCAACAAAAAAGAAACATTTATAACAGTGTAATTATTTTTTTTTCAAAATGGTTTAAGTCACATCAAACAAAATACAACAGTGTGTTAAATAAAGAAATGATCCTTAATTTTATCCAAGTTACATCAACAAATAACTGTATTAAAGTCTCTAACATCGCTATAGAAATTCACCAAATTTGTGCATTAAACACTACTTAATCCTGCCAAATAGTGACCTCGGGACTAATTATAATCTAACAGATTATTTTATAAATACTGATTGTTATGTCAAAGTGTGCAATCATTCAGCTTTCCAAACATTTCAAAAATAAATATTCAACAGAACAGGTAGATAATATATAAAACATATTTTATGATTCTCACCTCACATGCAAGCATTTTACAAAGTTCTTCTTTTGTCACTGGTAGTCTTTCTCTGTCTGTACTATCCACAACTAAAATAATAAACTGTTTAGAAAAAATATACAAACAGCTGATTAATTCATATCCTATAGTATAATATTACCCCACAATTTCTAATATACTTTATATAGTGCAAATGCAGTAATCCAAACTAATTAATGCAAAAGGTTGTTCGGATTATCTAAGGGCTCTGTTTATTGGAAGTTAAAACAATGTTTTAGTGCTATTTCAAATCTCAGTATTGTTTACAGATATATCATTGTTAAAAAAAAGATGCTAATAAAAAGTAATAATGATAATATGTATCACACTGAAAGATTCTTGTATAAGTAAACTGGGATTAAAAAAAAGTAACAAAAACCAAACAGTCTCATATAAATTATCATATATAACTAGCACTATAATAATTACAGCTCAATAGTAAAGACTTTTAGAGCTCAAACCTGCAATTTTATGTATATGTATTTATTTTAATAATTTATGGATATTTTGTGAAAATGTACAAATACATTCAATATCTATTTATCAATGCTGAAATAATAAATACATATTATGGAAAAGATCATCCAAAAATAAATTATGTTAGTTGACAAATACAATAACCTCACATCACAAGGGAACTATTAAGTGTACTCTTGTAGTTGTACACTAAGAAATAAATGATCTAGGCTACATGCAGATTGAATTGTATGGTTGTTAGAATTATGTGGCCATACTGCATTTTAATTTTAGTTTCAAAATGATTGCTTACTATAAAAAGTGAATGTTTCCCTACATTATGCAATAAACACAAACATAAACAGAACACAAATAAACCTTCACTTCACACTTACTCAGGGATTAGATGAAATTATTACTATTAGTATTACAGTATTAGCCACTCAATTAAAGCGTATGTCAACTGTTGAGGGTATTACACACTATTAGGCATTGATGCACCACATATATACAATTTACAGATCACAGTCATTAACTTTTCCAGTTGTACAGAGAATTTGGTTTGAAGGTAATTTTACAGAATTCTATATTTTTTAAAGCAGGGCATAAAGCAGACGTGCAAATAAAAAGTTGTGAAATAGTCTGACTTTTACACTGTTGGAAATCCCTCAATTAATGAAAGATTCTGAAAATATATTTAGGTTGTAAAAACATTTCTAAGAAAGTTCTATTACTACTATTTATTATTACATTATGTCACACTAAGGGACAGGGGTTTGAACAAGGAAAGTGAACAGTGGGGAAATGTCATTGCAGCATACCGCTATCATCTACATCACATCTCCGCTGTCACAACTTATTCAGTCCCTTAGTGATTTGTCCACACTATGTAGGACCTGTCTGTTGTTTGCCAGTGTCCGACATGCATACATCATGGATATTTGTCTGGCTCTTTTATTAGGCATGCAAGCGTTACATATGTGAGATAGTATGTGGAGTGGAGAATGTAAACAATACAGGAAAACTCAATGTAGACAATGCACTCACACTTTAAAAGCAAGAGGAGACAAGTTACTATTTTTTTTTATGAATATGATTGAACTTTAATGTCCTACAGGTTCTCTTTCTTGCAATGGATAAAGAAAAATCACTCATTTTGCAAACCATTTAGTCATAAAACATACACTAAAGGAGTAAAGGAGTAATTTTCTAAATGATGCATGATGAAAATAATAAGTAAGGTAAAAAGAGAAGAAGAAAGTTCTATTTGTAGTATTAATTAAGACTAATGACACTGAAGGTAAATATGAAAAATCTACAAAACTACATAAATAATTTTTTAATGTAAAGTGAAAATAAACTTTACCACAATGCTTTAAGTTTAAATTAAACAACAAAAACAAAAAATGGTGATACTTTGAACTAAAAAACTTTGCATAACATGAATTCATTTTTTTACAAATGTTTATAAAGTTAATTAACTTAATAGTACAAAATATATAAAATGGCCTAAAGACATTATATTTGAGTGATAAAATATTATATAAAATTAAGAAGAATACACAAATCAATGTAAAAGAATAAAAACTAATTTTTAAATATATACTTCTTCATTTCAGCATGTGCTAGTGTCCAACTCTTTCAAAAATAATTTTAAAACATTTGTTTTCAAAATATAAAAATGAAGAAGTACACATTAAAATAAGTAGTATATATTGTATCATTAATTAATAAATCTTATTAATATTTATTATAATTATAAATATTTTAAAACATTATCCTGAAATGGCAAACATATCTGATATAAAACAGCACTAGCAATACCATACAAATGACAAAAAGGCACTATAAAAAGTATAATTTATATACTATTAAATATTATTAAATAAAGAATTAATATTGCTTCAGTACTGGCAAATTATTTATTGTAATTATTGCTGGTATAATATTACTTCATGATTAGTATACAAAAAGAACTTTCTTACTCTATGCTTTATAAATTATAACATTACCTATGAATTGGCAAAGAAGGATTAGTACACATAAAAAACTATGTTAACTGTTGCATTATATTATTAGTATATTACCTCTGAATTGGCAAAGTAGGTATTCCAAGAAGCACGCAAAGATTCTTGCCCTCCAATGTCCCACATCAGAAAATGAATGTTTTTCCATACTACTTCTTCCACATTGCTGCCTATTGTTGGCGATGTATGTACCACTTCATTCATCAAACTGTTGATTTTTTATTTTAAAAAAAAAAAAATATATATATAAACATTAGTAGTAGAAAACTAGTACTAGTAAATATCAAAACAACAAATAAATATGCCTAAAACTTTTATAACTTATAAACATTATAGTAATGGAAGTTCAAATGGCTGCAGCAGTTATCAATGGGAGACAAATACTAATAGCAGCATTATACGCTTTCAAAATAAAGATATGGGTTGAAATATCACAATAATATGGTAGTGAAGAAACTAACATTACTTACTGGTAAGTACTAACATTTACAATTACAATAATACTAAATTAGAAAAAGTACAGATATTTTTAATTTTACTGTTCGTGAAGTGTTGAAGAACTCTGAGTAAACAGAAACTGAGAAAGTTAAGGAGAAGTCTGGAGAAATTTAGTGGAACGAAACCCACCAAATAACTATACTTAATCAAGATAAGGAGACAGTGATTGAGTGAATGTTCTTCCTCATTTCTGTTGCAGTAGGTCATTAACAGAACAGAGTGAAAAAATGTCAATGCTTATTAGTTTATTACCACTGGTTTTATAAGTGAAAGATTTCTAAATAAACATCAGCCGTCAGGTGGAACTGCAACTTTTAATGCAACTTTTGCAAGTGTGATTTTAAGATTTTACCACTCCAAAAACGAACACACTAAAATTAAAATAAAATTTGAAAAGTAAACAAAGTTTCAAATGAAATATTTCCTGGTATTCATAATTCAGTTTTCATTATGATTTAATCTAACTAGATTAACTACTAAACTAGACTCTAAAGTTTTTTTTTTAAATGTTAGCTTGAAATTAAAAGAAAAGTAATGACTTATTGACTATTGCATTTCTTTCATAAACCTGAATGTAATCATTTAAATTATAACAATTATTTCTAAAAATTAATAAGATTTAAAAACAAAACTTACAACTGGTATAAAATTGTTGTTTTGCCAGCATTATCAAGTCCAACAATTATGACTTTATGTTCTGAAACACAACAGAAAAGTGCTTTAGTTTAAAATAAAGATTATAAAATATAAATATAACTGATATATATTTATAATATAGTAATACTAATAGTAATAGTTTATACACCCTGTTCTCATTATTATAATGATTTAATTAATGCATTATTAAAAATGAAACTATATTTACATCATTCTATTGCAATTGGAAATGAGTTTTACTTTTACATTGAAATGGCAAGAATGCCATCCAGCCAAAAGAAAGAATAAAAATATATTACAATTTGTAACAAACTGAACACAATGAATAAGTCAGGGAAACAGGTGAGTTCTGAGGTAGCACTTCCTACCACCATAGAACCTTTTCATTTCTGTTACTGTTAGTTATAATAGAAAATGTAAAAGCACCTTAATTTCCATTTCCTTTATTTTTTAAGGAAAATATATCAGCACCCCTTTTATTTCTTTTATTTCATTAAAAAAAAATATATGTTTGATTTACATTCTTTTTTATTTAAAGAAACTTTAGAAAGCATGTATATTGTAAAGACTTTTGCCCTCCAGTATTCCAAAAAATGTTAAGAAATTAATGTTTTTTCATATAAATTATATACCGCTGCATACTGTTGGTAATCTGTGTGCACCATTTAATTCACCAAACTACTATTTAAAAGCACTATAAGTTGTACTTGAAATAAGAATAATGAATGGTTGGTTGCTTGTATATTTTATTGGGTTTTTTTAAATTATACTAATTACTATAGTTAAAAAAAAAAATTAAAAAAAACCACTGTAGGAGCAAAAGGAAAAAAGAACTCACACACTGGTACTGAAGAGGTATTCAAATTTTCAGCATTCTAGATTATAGTACAAGATTATGATTTGTTGCACTACAAAAGTACAAGTTGAACAAATAAAACTGTTTGACTTTGACAATGATATGTAATACTAATACTAATAATAGTAGTCATCATATTAACAACACAATATTGGGGTCTTTCAATACAGTATAATACTAATAACTAGTAACAATAAACATTAAATGATTAATAGAAAATAATACTATTACTAAAATTTTAATTAAGCATTCATTTGTATCAGCTAAATGCATTAAAAAAATCTCATGCTCATAGTGTTGTAATTTGTATATCATTTACTTATTAAAATATCAGTCTCTGCTACTAGTACTTAATACTATTACTAATACAGTAATACTAAAAGTAATAGCAAATTCAATCTAAAAGTAAAAGTACAATCAACAACAAATATTATATATAAATTATAATCTTTTCCCTCAGATTGTTAGTTCTAGCAGGAATAATACAGATAAGAATCAGGGCTATATATTCATGATACCGATTTTATCTTTTAATTATAATTTTAATGGATATAAAATAGTGGACATCTCTGTTTTATTATTATTATTATCTGTACCAATTACTAGTACTAGTAGTAGTACTAAATTTCCGTCACCAAAATACCAAAACAGTTCTGCAGTAACAGCAACTGCAGTATGAACTCGTCACTAAAAGAAAAAATCAAGTAATTTTATTCTGTTTTCATTATCACAATATCAGTATCACATTCACAGAGTCAATGATCTCTTGGCTTATATCGGGTTTCTCGGTCACCGGTACCTATAAAATTATAACAATATAAGGCAAATATCAGTCATTTATCTAAAGTTTCTTTACAATCAGCATTTTTGTGATCTTAAAATCATATAATATTATATTCCAGAGTTCGTTATAAATCATATAATATTACATTCCCGAGTTCGTTATAAATAAGGCTGCATAAGGTTTATTTATAAAAATATTAAGTACGTCACCGTCGACGACTAAAGGTGCAAAAAGGTTACTCCGAAAAAATAAAATAATGATGTGGGTTGAAATATTCAATAATATTGTAGTGAAGAAACTAACATTGCTTAATCGACAATATTTAAAACAAAGAAATATATCTTTTTTAAAACATTATATCAGAAATACCTTCGTTTGAGAAAAAACTCCACAGCTTAGAGAATAAGTAACCCATTGTGTACGACTTTTTCTTGTTCTTCAAAGGAGCATCCTATTCGGAAGATTGACTAGGTAGAGAATGGAAGTATCTAATTACTTTTAAACTCAACACATTCTAACACTATAATTGTCATATTCAGCATCATACATCAAAATGTATGCCTTCACAGCTGTTGACACGATTTACACTTCTAGTCCACAGGAAACATAAAATACAAGTTCTCAAATATCGGACATGCGCATTGGAGGCGATATTTTTACTTGTTATGTTTTCATTTTACTCTTTTGAACTTTTCTGTTGGAAATTTTTGTTAATGCACTCTTAATGTAGTATTTTAAAACAGTTAAAGTTCTTAATTTTCTTCTTACTATTATACTTTATCTCTGGAATAAGATTAAAGGTTTGTGAACTAAGGGAAACAACTTTGTTGTCACTAATGATGAGTTCGTCGGACACATGCGTGTATCCTTTTAAGTTTTATTCATTATTATAGTTGTTGTTTGTTCTTTTGTTATTTTCTTTTCTTAATTTTTTTTTGTAAATTATTTTGAACTTTGTACAGCGTATTTAAAATGCAGTTATTGCTGCCCGTTTTTGTCTTATACTATATGTTCTAGTTCTAGTATATTTTTCACTTGACCAACGCATCTAATTTTTTTCAATTGTAAACTGTTAAAGTAGATAAATGCTAAGCAGAGCATTCAGAGAATCATTTGAAGCAATTTAATCAAATTTTTAAAAAATGATTTTTTGCTAATAAAAATAAATTAAATTTTGTGTAAAACGTAGTGTTAAAGTGTTATGTATAAATATTATTTTTTAAACTATATATTATAATATATAATTAATATTTTATTTTCATGTAACTGAGTAATTATTTCTCTTAATCAGACTCCACATCTTATTTCCTTGAAGAAGAAAAACTTCAGTTAAATTTTATATGGAAAGCAAAAAGTGTCAATTTAACAAAATGAAAATGAAATACGGTATTTACTCTGTTAATAAAATTAAGTATGTGTAGGTTCTATGCTTTTCTCTACCAAACAATAATCTTGTCAAATTACCAAAGGCGGTAAGCTATCATAAGTTTCAGCAAATAGATTTTTACAAATTATAAATACAAACTACTTAACTAGGTTGTAGTTTGAAAATTTTTTTCCTCAAAGAAAAACTCCATCCTTACTGTCCACTAGATCAGTAGATGTTAGTCAAACTGCTATTTCAGTTTCTACAAAGTACGAAAGGTTAAATCAAAATAATTATTCATTTAATTTAAACTTACATTAACTTTTACTCATGATCATTTAGTGATTTACCAGATCAAAATACAGGCTAGAACTGTCCTTTTCTTTTACTGTTTTAGTTTAAAAGTTCATTTGAGAGACTTTTTACTTTCCCTTCAATGATCATTTAATAATGCCATGTGTCATATCATGACTTTAGCATCACTGTTTGATCTTTATATTCCAGAAGATGTAGTTCATCAATAGACATTGGCATGAATATACCCTACTTTCATCTGATTATTGGAGGACTCAGGTCACTTAGATCTCATAAGATGATAAAAAGATAGACTTTTCTTCACAAGCAGCACATCTAGAACTGTGAACTGGCCTAAAAGGTTCATCATAGTTAAATTGTAAACCAGTGATACTATGGGCTGCTCACAGAACATAATACAGTATACTTAAATTGACTTTTCTACTGTTTCACATTAAATGTAAACAACTGTTGAAGTTATATTTTTCACAGTGACCACTACAGTGCATATCTCTTGCCTCCACTTAGTAATTGAAGAATTACATGGTTCAGTTTGAAATGGACTTTATTAGTTCTTATGTGTTGAAAATTTTTATGTTCATTAAGATATTTTTACACTGTGTTCTACTTTGTAAAACAGTATATTGTTTATAATTATCTCTGCAAGTCTGTTCACGCTTTTCATAAAATACTGTATAACGATTTCAACTTGATTTATGTTTTAGAGTAAATAATTCAGTTAACTAATTAAAGTTTTCTAAACTTCATGACTTGTCATTTAACCTTGACATCAATATTAATATTCAGAATAGTGATTAGATTTTTACATTTCCTCCCAAAAGAGAAAATTCTGTGCACTTTAAAAGAAAGATTAGAAGGTCAACAATGGTTACTCTGAACCCTTTTGCTTTCTGCCACTTTGTCCACATATATTATACATGTTCACATGCGCTCCACACATTTTGTCAAACATGTTCTTTGACAAGAATGATGAATATTTAAGAATCATATGTTTAAAACAATTTGAGATCTGTTATTCAAAAGTTATAACACTAATATTCTAAACTGAGGACATTTCCAGAATGAAATGAAATGTGATGATGACTTTTAGTTTTAGATTTTAAAAATATAAATCATTTTTATTTTGTATTCATAGTTACAGAGTTTGTAATATCTTGTGCATTTATAAATTATTAATTAATGCAAGTAGTTTTTATCTTAAAATATACTTTGAGATAGAAGATATTTTCATACCCTTTGTAGTTTCCTAAATGAAATAGTCATCTAGAGGTGGAATTTCCTGAAAGAAAATATGCTGAAATTGCTGCAAATACGTTGAATGTGGACAAAGAACCCAGGCGAGGTGGTGTGAAAAAAACAATTTCTCAATCAGGCAATCTACTTTCTGTGTAAGTACTTTTTTTTAAGGTTCTGCAAATAAGATGTTCATTTTGTAACTGTAATGTTCTATGGTTTAAAAGAGAACTCTATCAGTGATTTATAACTGTAGCAATTTTAATTTTTATCAGAGTGCATAAGTGAATATTGAACATTTTGTACCCTATAAATTATAATCATCATAAGAAATAAGAACTACAATATTTGATTTCCTCTTATACAATAAAAACTCAAAATTTAACTACATATTAAAGAGCATGCACTTAACATTTCTTTGTCATTTGTGCACCTACCGACCTAGAGCTAAATGCATGTATTTTGTGTATAATGCTTTCTTAGCAAAGTCCATTATGAAATCATTGAACACTATCAATGGATATTAATAAATATAAACATTTTATTTACGAAATACAAAATCTCTCTGAACTGTGCACATTCATATATTAAAAATGGTCATTATATAAATACAATCCTCTGCATGCTTATTACAAATAATTGATACTATAGTGAGGTTGTTATTTTCCTCTTCCAGGAGTATGGCAGTACACTTTTTAAAAAAAACTACAACAGATTTCAAACATTTTATCAAGTGTTCTTGGATAATCCTATTTGCATGTAAATGCTTTTAGAATTGACTATCAAATCCTGTGATTATCTCTGTTTAGCAAATTTTACAGAAAATGGTGTTTATTAAAACAAACTTACCTTAAATCTCAATCAAAATTAGAATAATTTTAACACTGGGCCATGTGTTCTTTTGAATTTATATAGCACAGTATAATACTAATAGCTTTAGAAAGTTTTTTAAGCTTTGGTTGGTATGATAACATTATTTCAGGAACAACTAAATCTTTATGATGGATATTAGGCATACTCATCTAAATCTATGATTAATTATTCATAGAGTGTGATTCATGAATTGCTTTGGGTGACCTCAGTATTGTAAGAACACCTGCAGCAAAAAAATAATGTTTTAACATCAGTATCATTACTAAAGCAACAAAGTTTTTAAACAAAGCAATTTATATGGAATAATACTTTCCGTAAAACAATAGAGTTCAAATCACTCCCACTTTTGCCCTGGTATGAATATGTTAATGTAGCAGTCTAGCAGATGATAAGAAAATAATGGTTGTTTATCACTATCCAAAGTTTTAAAATTTATTACTTTCAGTGATACTGATAGTTTCACCCAAATACTTCCTAAAGAAGCATAATCTTTTACCATGTTATTGTTAATATAAATAAGCTGGCAGCATGTTTAAATTACTATTTAGTTACTGATCTTTCTTTACATGTCCTAGTTTGTGCACCAAAGAAAACTTGTAAAGTCTAAATACTATCACACTTGAAGACTGAAAATAGTCAGATAGAGAGAGAGATTTGATTTTTTTTCTTTGTTTCCTCTCTGAATTGCAGTGATAATGTGGTGTCATCTCATTGATTTAAAGTAATCAAATTAAAAATATTATATCTTCAGCATTTCAGAATAATTTTCTTTGAATAGCTTTTAATGTGAACAGATGACAAAAGATGTGAAAATCTAAGGTATATAACTCACCATCATTGCACCATTGGAAATACAAAAGTCTGACTGAATTTATTTCATCAAGTTTGATTCTCAGATTTGCATATTATTATTAATAGTACTGATAATAGAACAGTTTTCAGTTAAACTCGCATCGTTTGGCAAGTAATTTATTTGAATATATTCTTAAACTAAAAATTAAATGTTCTATATTTGTAAGCATTATACCTTAAATTTTAAAGAAATAGTGTCAACAGGAATTCAGAATTGCTTGGGTTTTAGTGGACTAGTGCATTTAGTTGTCACTATGTTATTTTTTAGTTACCTTTCCCTGTGTTAAGATGAATTGCCTTTACTCTGTGTTACATTGAGTTGCCATTTCTCTGTGTTGAGTTGCTGTTTCACCAAGTTAACTATTGTCAGGAATAATTATTAAATAAAAGCTACATGACATAAACTGAATAACAGCTTGAATTAAAATAAATTAATTAAATTATTGACAACCTAACTTTTTTGTCCACAATTTAATTTCTGCACATTCCACAAATCGCAATGTTTACACCTACGTCACAAACTAAGATAGTGGACTTCGTTTTTCATATATTCTATGATTTGATTGCTGCATCTGTAAAACACATTAAAGTCTGCCAACAAAAAATTCTGTAAAGACTATTGAGTATTGTTAATTAAAATATTTGAAAAAGTCTTCGCTACTGAACTTTGTATGAGCACCTATGTTCACTTACCACATCCCTGCACCTATAGACAAAGCTTGGTGTTTTCGTGGGCACAGAGAACTGAACTGTGATGCTAACTTGAATTGTATTTGCCTCCATGAACAAAAGTGGTCAGCTGTTTTATGGGAAAACTGTGTGTCTGTAGTTTAATTGCATATAATAGTTTACCAATCATATGTTTGAATATATTTTTAATTTTATATTTTATTTGCATTACTGTCATTTATAGTCTTTTTTTTAAAATGATTAAAGCTGTAGTGCCCAAATGATTTGTCTGTTTAATATTTTTTTAATGATTTAAAATGTAACTTTTATATAATACAAATAAAATAAAATGTATCTTGTTTAGATTTTGTAGTTGAAATCACTTTTTTTAAAAATCTCATGTTTGTTTCAATGTTCATATTCTGTCATCTCTCAAATAATGAAAAGTAATGGAGCAGTATTCACATCCATTGATCCAAACATCATAATATTAGTTATTACTATCACTATATAGAGCTCGAACCTTATCTTTATCCATTGCATCTTTATTTGCAGCAGTTTTGTAAAAGTACAGCCAAAATAAGTTAACCATACCAGTTTCTTTTATTATTTTATATTTCTCTCTTCATTATTAATGTTATGTTTCCTAAGTGTAATTGCAATTTTTGATAAGGGTTTTCTTGTAACATTTTTTAATTTACTCTGCCTTGACTTGGTGTTTTTTTAAATTTATATTATTCATTGCATTTCAGTGTTTTACAGTCCAAAGAAACCAGACTTTTAAGAGTCAGTGCAACATCATTTTTGGAGCATCTGCAGCTTGTGATAGAAACGATGGAACAGTTTGGTCCTCCTAAATAGCCTTTCTAGAATTTTAGGCTCTACAACCAGCAATTGAAACTCATTCCAGTTCATAAAATTCATGCAGTTTTATAAAAAAAATATCATTTTTGTGTTTCATGATATGGAAGTCAGTCTTTTGGTGCAAAGAATGTCATGTACAAAAGTGTCAAGTGCATAGCCATTCCTCCATGTATAGAGTGCCAAGTGTCGTTACAAGTCATATACATTATGATAATTTTATGTCACCTTACTTTTAGAAACTATTGTTTAACTGTGTGAATTACACCTTTCTTTCTGTCTGACTAGCTTATTGTAAAACATGCTGATTAACTTATTTGCATCATGAATATTTACTGCTCTGAAACAGTGAAAGTGAACTCATTATTGATAATTGATAACAGTTAAATATGGATTTTATTAACTGATTATTAAGGATTATTATATGTAATATTAATTTATACCAGTCACCTTGAATCAATTTTATCTATGAGCTCTTACCATTCTGTTCATATAAGTAGTTGGTATGCTTAAGAGCTCATATCAGAGTAAATATATTGTACAGAGAAGTGAAAAGAATAATTTGATTGTCTAACAACTAAGAGAATGTATTTCTATTTTAACATCCATTTCTACTGTTTTTGTGCAATAACAGGTGAACTAAATGATGTTTACTAGTTAACTGAAGTTCATGCCTACTTTCACTCAAAACATACATCCCTCAACAAAATGGATGCAGTTTAGGTCAAAGCAGATGGTGAAATATAATTGTTTTAGAAAATAACATAAAATTACCATATTTGAATTAATGTTAAGTTTTTGCCTTTGAGGAAATAAACTATAATACTTTTTGCATGTATTAATAATAAACATGTAAGTATTTAAAAACCCCTTGAACTTATGTTTTATTTGGATGATTTCCCTTGTTGGTGGTAATTCAGTATTATTTTCTCTTCTTTTGCTTTCAATTTTATTTTTATATTGTTTAAGAAATGTTTATGTCTTTGATGTTATCTATTTATCCAAATAAAGTTGTAGTGCATTGTGAATATTTTGAACACCGTAAAATCCTGCATGATGTTATTATTTTTAACAAGTATAATGCTATAATAATAATAGTAGGAGAAATGTTAGTATTATTATCTTTAACTGATGCCATTTCATTACTAAATAAATTTTAAAAATAATCAAAATTAGACTATGGCCTATGGGTCAACATTGATTTCATTATTCATATGTATGTCACATAAATAATAGAAAATGGTAATCTATATCCTCAAATATCAAATAGAAGTTTTAGCAATTTTATCTAAATTTGTACATAAACCCATGTGTGAATAGTTCATGGTTGTCATTTTATAGATAGTTAATGTGTCATGGTTACATACTTGAGCAGAAAATTAACTGCATTAGTGGGGTAAGATGGAATACTTTATATTTTTCTTTTGCTCTAATTTTAAACTGTTTTATAAATGTGAAAGAGCAATTGTTTTGCTAAACTTTTATGTAAAATTTATTAATTCTGACAAATAGATAGATGAATATTGAAGGCATATCATAGGTTCAATTCACCTAACATTTTAATGAATTATCTGTTATTTTTATATTCTTTAATGTTTCCATCTTAAGCAAAGTGGACGGTAGATAGACAATCAGAAAGAGAGATCTGTAAACAGACTGATAATAGAATGATTGCTGAAAATAATATATATTTAATCTTGAAACAGCTTTAAAAGAAATGGAATAACATTACTTTTAAATGTTGTCAATGTTTAATGATCTAATTATTATTCAATTTAAGCATATGTGATTTAAGTGTTTTGATTTTTATAATATTTATTATTATTTACCCTGAGCTTGCTCTTAGTGATTATAAAGACCCAATAAAAAAAATGTCATTAAAACTGACCACAAAGAAATCCTGTGAATTGAACTAAGGATTGATAGACTCATTGTGAAAAACTCCACTTTTCATCTCTTCCTTCTAATACACACTTTTTATGTATTTTTTCATATGTGCTCCAAAACTGCCTATCTTTGAAATCAATGAAAACTGAAAGTGGACTTAATACAGAAATTAAGCAACCTATAAATGAGCTGCATATGAACCTTGTGATAGTTTAAAACTTTCACTCTCTCAGTCACTAAGTTTTACCTTCCAAAGAGGGTTTTTCAAACTATGACTTTAATATTATGGGCTTTCTCATAAGTTGCCAGGAACTTCAGCTGGACTAATCACCATTGCCTTAGGTCAGAACCATTAACTTATGTTGGATTTCTACTCTACTTCCAACACTGGTCACCTAACTATTAAGCCACCGATGTAACAAAACTTCACCCACACTTCTGTCTAGTTCTGAACAACTGGACTGTACTTAAGCATGCATCTAATTTCTTTATCAGGACTTAAGGAAAGGGCTGAACACTGTATTGTCAAATAACTACAATTATATTTAGGTGTGTCATTTTGCTTTGTATGATTTGTCAACAATAATTATACAGGCTTACTACATTGTGCATGGGTAGTTGAAGTACTTTTATTTTATCATGCACATAATTAAAAAGTTTCAGCAAAATTTAAAAGAGAAAAAAATCAATGAAAGAAATTAATCTTCATTTCTTTTATCTTGGAATGTAAAATAATGTAATGTGTACCTACAGAGTTGCACTTTTATAAATCTAATCAGTCACAATTCAACAGTTTATATATATTAAACAACAGTTTTGATATCAACAATCCTGATTATGTGGTTTTAGAGGCAAACTATTTATTAATGAATAAACATTTGCTATAAATGTGATTACGATTAGAACTATAATTATGCTATAATGTCAATTTTCTACTAATCATTGAGATGATCAGAGTTGTGGACCTTGTAAAACTCCAAAAACGTCAGTATTTAAAAATGAATGTTAATTATTTCAGTGACCGCAGCAAGGTTGCTGACTTATCTGTTGTTCAGTAGATCAGAGGCCTCCCTTTCAGTCCGCGTTTGATGGGCTGGATGTGGATACAGCATACACAAAGCTTGTAGATACTCTTTGCCACTGGTACAGGCCACAGGGATCATGTAGCGGTCATCACAACTGTCGCCTACTGCGGTCTGAGGAAAAGGGGTCACTTTTATCATGAGTTCACTCTAGCCCCAAAATGAAGAGGGTGACGTGAAAGGGTGTGATAAGACGTTAGTTGATATGACTCTCCTCTCAGTCATTATACAAGTTAATTAAATGTACAAGATTTAAACACAATATTGCTAAAAGAACATTAATTCATATTAGATAATGTGTCAAGACAGTTTACAATTATCAAGACTATTGGTTGATTAATCACACAATGAAACAAGTAGTAAACATTGATCTAACAATTGCTTGAACAAAAGAGTCTCGTGTAGTTTGAATTAATAAGAATGAAATAATAATGTTTTTAAAATATAATTTATAATTCCTGCATCGCATTAGTGAAATAGATTTTCTGACGATGCAGCAGAGTTAAATCCCTTTAGGATTTTTACCTTGGCACATTTATCAATCAACCAAGAGAAGCACTCGGCTGTTTTCATGGGAAAGATGGAAAATGTTTGGTGTGTGCAGTTTTTAAGTCACTCAAAGATGGTACCAGGAAAACTGGAAAGGATCCTCTCTTAAAACCATAGTTTTTCAAACCTATTGATAGTGTATGGAAATAAAAGGAAGTTTTAACCTTTTATAACCAACTTTGATTAAACCTGCCAACGTGACACGCAGTTTCAGTGTCAGTTATGGTTGGCGTGAGGTCAAAACATTAGTTCCATTTGTGTTTTCTGAAACATTTTGAGATAAGCATACGAAATGTGATGATATATTGTTAATGCATGCAGATTTTGTTTGTTTTTAAATGTAATTATACAGGAGATGAATATGACATATTGCCTGTCACAAATCGCTCCTCACACCTTCGTCTAGGAATGAGAAAGTGTTGCAATTTATGTTTTAATATACATTTGATATGCACATATTCATTCCAGGATAGACTATGGTATGAAGAAGTTAAATGAGTACAAAGGTTGATTTTTTTAATAACAATACATGTAGATGAAAATTATATGCTTGTATAATATTCAACATAAGAAATAATGGATGAGTGCAATAGACTAATTGTAGCTGTTCACATCAGTCTAAAGTGAGAAGTTTGCGTTTCATATTAAAATTGTAATTGTGCTTTGCACTTAAAATAGCATTAAAGCCCTGGTCATTTACCTAGCACATGAATCTGTACTCTTGAATGTTCTTTAGTAGACAAATCTACTCAAATGTTTTCTAATAGTATAATCTGTACTCTTGTAAAGAAATTTTCCAAACGAAACCCAGTTAGACAGGCGTAATTTGGATGTGAGTTGCTGACGGTAGAATGTGTTTACAGGTGGGTGGTGGTTACGTTATCATTTTTACGTCACCACTGGAGCTTGCGTTGATCATTTCGTCAAAAGACGTCATCTGATCTGGAGTGGGACCACACAACCTCACATTACGTCCCGAGATAGAAGACGGGATGGCTTGCGGAAAGGGGTATAATGGTCGCACCAGTTTGGCGCACACCCTCAACCGTCCTCCGTCGGTGGGAAAAGACTTAAATATACACACCAATTGAGCAGACGACAATGTAATAAAAGTGTTATTGGTGCAATAAAAGTTTATCCAATGGCAACAATTACGACAAAATATTATTTTACCGACATGTCTATAAATACCTTGGATGAAACGAGGCAGGGGTGAAAGAGAATAATGGGGGGGGGAGGGGTATTTCGCTTACCGTTTTTTTCACAATTAAACAAATTTTGTTATTCTATATTTGGTTTGGTTTGTCAAGGTTCTTTATTCGTATTTCCTTTTTTATTTTGTAGTCACTGACTGAACTAGGGCGTTTTCTCATGAATAAATAATATCAACAGTACGATTTTGACATTTTAATGATTTTATGGTTTAGTTTTTAAGTATTGTTCGCAAAGTGAGAGCCAAATGTTGCCCTTTGTTTTGTAAGTGAGACGGCATGTAATGAACGTTTAAACAAAAGACTTTTATTCCACTTAGAAATATAGAAAGAAAAAATAGCATTACACCCACTCTGGAATATAATACTGAGAACTAAACACGTAACATGTAAGCACGATATGAAGTTGCAGATAACTACCTAGATAACTTTTATGATATCAGAATGAGTAGCTGATACGTGTATAGAATTATTAGCTGCGGATCTGTGGATGCTATAAAAAAAAATTAAATCAGGTTTTCGTATCGGGATGGCATAAATAGACACACCAGTTGAGCATGAGGTAGAAAAAGAAAGTTATTGACCCATAAAATTTTATCTACTGGAAGCATTTACAAATAAATATTTTATTGCAGTCAGCTATATAACTGCCTTGAACGAAGCGATTGGGGGTGGAGGAAGAGGAGTTTATTTTGCTAATTAGAATAATTAATAACTAAAACAAATTGTGATGCCCAAAACCTTAATTGTATTTGGTTTGCCAAAATTCCTTATTCATATCCCTTTCAATTTTTAAAAATTCTGCTCAGTGGTTGGGCCAGGATGTTTTATCATAACTAATTTAGTAATAACATTTTGATGATTTTTAATTGTTTCATTTATATATTGTACAGTTAAAGACACGCGTTTTACTATTTGTCTTTGCAGTGAGAAGGATTGCAACGAATGAAATACCAAATAATTAAGTCATTATTCAAACCTTGAAGCAAAAGGTTAGCCAAATAGTAACCGTATATAATTACCTTGAAGTGAAAGATTAGTTAGGTACTAACCAGAATTCTTATCTTGACGTGAATACCAAATAATTAAGTCATTATTCAAACCTTGAAGGAAAAGGTTAGCCAAATAGTAACCATATATAATTGGCTTGAAGTGAAAGATTAGTACGACTGGTCCATCTTGATCTGTTGAAGGCGCACCATAAAAATACAGCCTGGTAGACATCTGGCACTCTATTGCAGTGTCCAAGAGTTCTCCAGCTGGTTGCCAGCCAGCTCATAGAGTCCTTGATACAGAGGCAGGAAGAAACTCAGATGGTCTTTCTTACCCCTCTACCAACCTCTACATTCTTGGTGTTTCTCATCTGTTTCTGTCTCCGTCATCTCCTTTTATACATAAAGTCCTTGTACATAATTTTCACTGAGCTGATTAGAACACACACCCCTCCAGCACACAGCACCCCATCCAGCACTGCACGTACTGCTGACGAATTTCCTGACTGTCCACGTCCACTTAGTGCCAAGTATCAAATTCCAAGTTGACACCTTTGATTGACATATCAATTTGCCTGCTAACTACCTAACCCAGAGCACCTTTTATTTTATTTTTAAAACTACATTACTATGGTGATTCATCGCCACCTGGCAAGAGTACACTAGTCATAGCAAGAAAGGATTGTACACACAAACCAACACATTTAACTATAACAAATAAATCTCAACTTTCCAATAACTCAAAATTCTATTTCAACAAATAATTTCACAATAACAATATCTAACTGTAAACTACCAAACTTTATAGTGGTGATTCTTAAAACAAGTTACATTTCAAAACTCAGATCCTGTTTTCTCACAGACAAAATTAGCGTCTCAGTGGCCTACCACATATTCCATACACTACACGATTTATTGCTCTGGCATTGCTGACCACAGAGGGGTAAATGCGTGCATCCTCGAAAGTTAATTACGCTCTCCCATTCACTGGCACGAACTACTTATCAAACCTATTTCTTTCTCAGCAGCATTTCCACACTTAGTTTTCACATTATTGACAAAATAGTTACTAGCCCTTTGCTATGTTTAAATTAATTTGGCTGTTTCGTTACCATTTAGACTATGATGACACTTATAGAGAAAATTTTTTAAAAATAATATTTCCTCATATATGTGACACAGTATTTCTCAAAAAATTAATTATGTTTTTTTTAAAAAAAAGTTATTACACCACTGTAGATATCCATGTAGTGTAGAAGGCTACACTGGCTGTCCCAATTTCATTTTACATCTTAATCCCGTGTTTTATATATTCCACTATGCTAAACCCGTAACAGAATAATTCATTAAATACATTTTATAAATACCAATACCTTCCATACACTTAGTAAATAAGTCACGTGATCTTATTCCCATTTTTTTCCCCCCACACAATCTGAATGAAGAAATAAAATTTCCGTTATTCTCTCTTTTATAAACTGTCACACTTATGATTAAGTTGTAAACTCCAACTACTTCGTCTTTTCTAATGGTCTCTCTTTTCAGTCTGCGTTGAGTGTGTTCTGGAAAGTGACCAGTAGATGTCTATGATTCACAATTATGGTCCTCACACTTGACCCATATTTCATCCGTATCCTATTGTTTTCTACAGGTGAGAATTGGCTTATGTTTTTCACACTTGATGTATCCTTCATCCCTATTAAGTTTTCTACAGATGAGAATTGGATTATGTTTTTCACATTTGACTCATACTTCATCCTTATCATATGTTTTTCTACAGGTAAGAATTGACTGATGTTTTCCTGTAACTGACAGATCTGTGTACGTGTATACATAACAGCCTGATGTCCAATCATACATTTCCGTTGTTCTTAATGTACGGTACTTAACGACTAACTTCTAGATTCACGTACTGAAATTCTACTTCTGAAAGTCGTTAATCAATCATAGTTCCTCAAGTTAACAAGCGGAAGTGATATCACAATATATTTTTGTCTGGTTGTCTGGTCCCTTTTCAATTCAGCAGCATGAGCAATATGTCTTATGAACACCTTACTTTTTTTTTTAAAACCAAAATACCATTCGAATATTTGAAAGTATAATTTCTAATTATTTAATCTATAGTCTTTCTATCATACACAGGTATGGGCTAAATTAAATATTACATTGACCTTAAAACATACTTTTTCCCTGTCTTTTGCTGATTGTTATGCAGTAACAATTTATATAATTGGATAGATGTAAGGTTTTATGTATTGTGAGTAGTTTTCTTGTTTTTCTGTCCAGTTCATTTATTTGTTATCCAGTTTATGATGCCTCCAGTATAGCTGACTAAGATACTGCACATGCATTAAGGACTTGTATTATGTTAGCCCCATTTAGTTTGGACTTCAGGACTTGTATTATCCATTTTTCATACTCTCTCTCAACTTTGGACTTTACTTCCTACTGCATATTTTCTTGATGTTGTATTTATATCCCTTTTCTACTGAAACACATTTGATTTTTTATGTCAAATTGTAGGTCTTCTGTTCTTTTGATCTTGTCTTTCTGGACGAGAATTCTGCCACATTTCTCAAGGCTGAACTTCATATTAATGTCCTTATTGTGAGATTTTGACTATATTGATCAGCGAAATGATATCACGTTCGTTTCTTTATATAGTTTAGATCGTCCATGTAAAGTAAATGGCTGAATCCATGTCCTGATTTAATTTTGTATCCTAATCTTGTTTTTGTTTTTTTTATAACTTGACAGAGAAGATTTAGTGCAATGCAAAACAGCAGTGGTGATAGGGAATCACCTTGAAAGATTCTACAGTATATTGGTATATCTGCTGTCTATTTCAATGTTGTTGCAGGTGTTAGGGTGGTTTTCCAGTTTTTCATTAATTCTTGAATTAGGGTCTGTTCTGATGGTGCTATCTTGTACATTTTTATTGTTTCAAGTACCCTTGAATGTGGAACTGAGTCATAGGCCTTTTGGTAGTCAATCCATGCCATTGCAAGATTTGTTCTTTGTTTCTTCCTGTCAGTAACTATTGCCTTATCAATTGCCAATTGGTCCTTTGTTCCTCTGCTGTCTGGTCTAGCACCTTTTTGTTCATTGGTTAGAAGTTTGTTTCAAGAGGAGACATGGTTTTATCAGATAAAATTCCTGATAGTAATTTCCAGGAAGTAAATAGACATATGATGTGACGATAGTTGTTTGGTGTCGTGCCTTTCATAATGAGGCTTGTTATTATTATTATTCCTGCCAGTAATTTCCAGGAAGTAAATAGACATATGATGTGACGATAGTTGTTTGGTGTCGTGCCTTTCATAATGAGGTTTGTTATTATTATTATTCCTGCCAGTAGTTTAGAAGTAACCATATAATATTGTGGTAACGATTGTTTCGAATCTCGATCTCTGCCATCTAATGTCACTCCAGACTCTGAACTATCAAATGAAACAATTTTTTAAAGTAAGAGTTGTTGTTAAGCAAACTTTAAAAAAAGAGTGTTAATAAATTAACTTTGTTTATATTCAAGAAAATGTCAATAAAATTTCAGTGCTGTTTAGCTGCATTTTCTAATATTATGATGTTTCATTTGTAGAGAATGTACTTATTCGTTACAATGTATTTCAAATGAATTTTATTAAATCATAACTATACAATTATTCTTAATATGTGTGTGCAAGTTTTGACGCACAGATACAATTTGAAATTAACAGTCTTAAATTGTAAATGACATAAGAGTTATGTCACAAGTATCTGAAGTATGATTACTTTAATTCCATTCAAAACAGTAAAATGTAATAATAAATAATTAATAATATTTATTGAAATTCAATTTTAGAAACAAATTTAAAACAACATAAAGAGATGATCTACTCTACATCGAGGTGTCATAATTTATTATTTTATTATATTTTATTCGGAAAAAGATAAACAATTGATACATGCCTTTTGAACATGGGCGGACTCGGTACATAGTAATTAACCCTTTACCAGTCACTTGTTCTGGACCTCATTTCCTTCTGAGAAGGAAATAATAATACATAGTACATAATACTGACGACAGATCAATGCTTGCTAACTAATTCTTTTTTCAATATTGCACTGATTATGTACTTCAGTACATTCTGATTGCATAAGATGTTGAAAGCAGGTTAATATCTTCTGACCTATCCTTCATCAATAATGCACTCACTCATTAGCTCCTGATTGCTGATGACAGATCATTACCTACTGATATACCCTTTACCCATTGTCACATGGATGAGGAAATATTAAATTTTTTTTTTCTCTCTCTCTAAGTGGCCTCATACTCTAAACGATTAACAAAACAGCTAAATTAGTTTAAACAAAGAAAGGGGTGAAAATAACCATTCGGTCAACAATGTGAAACTCTAGCTCGTGTAGAAACGTTGGTTCATGCAGGAGAGTAGAAAAATGTAATTAACTTCGAGGGAGCTCGCGTTTACCCCACTGTGATCAGGACGCCACGCCCATAAATATTTGGATGGGAGGGAGCTGCAAACCATAAACTGCGTTGTTTCCTGACCTCAGATAGCAGGCAGTATGTTTATTTTTCCTTAGTTCAAACAGTAGGCACTACAGATAACCAATGGCTAATTTCCATCGGGTTAATGGCCAACCAGCATAAAGGATGTTCTGACAGTATCATTAACTTGCTGTACATTTGCCAGCGCGAACTAAATGGTCACGTGATCTGTGGACATCGGAAGGCTGTCTATATAATAACACCCATTTAATCACTGATTCATCTAGCTGTAACAGTAGGCTTCAGCGTTCACCACAGCAGAACTTCAAGTCATTTCTTTATCTTTCCAAGTGGTAAGTATGATTTACGAATTTTAAGTTTAAATTGACTGGATGACTGGCACCCACCCATAGCCATAAAAACAAAAAGGCACATATGTTTATGTTTCCTTAGCTCAGATATAGGCACTAGGACACATAATTTGTTTATGTTTCCTTAGCTCAAATACAGGCACTATGGCCACATAATTTGTTTGTTTCCTTAGCTCAAATACAGGCACTATGGCCACAAAATTTGTTTATGTTTCCTTAGCTCAGATATAGGCACTATGGCCACATAATTTGTTTATGTTTCCTTAGCTCAAATACAGGCACTATGGCCACAAAATTTGTTGATGTTTCCTTAGCTCAGATACAGGCACTATGGCCACATAATTTGTTTATGTTTCCTTAGCTCAGATATAGGCACTATGGCCACATAGCTTGCTACGATCATCTAGATTGAGACACTCGCTGAAATTGTAGGACAGCCATTCATTGTTTCAGGCTGACATTTAAGAGTACGAATATCAATTTAAATGTTTATTGTCATCGTAATTATTAATTGAGACTCGCTGAAATTGTAGGACAGTCATTCATTGTTTCGGCTGTCATTTAAGAGTACGAATATCAATTCAAATGTTTATTGTCATTGTAATTATTAACTGTGTTGTTTATCTTTCTTTGTCTTCAGGTTCTCATCAAATCATATTTATCTCATTACTGGTAGAGGAGTTTTAGTCCTTTCTTATTAATATATTTTGCTTTAAATTAATTTAATTTATTTTTGTTTTGTTTTTGATGGAGTGGTTCTGCACATTGGTTACTAAAAGAATGGGCTAACATTTTATTTTTGTCTTGGAGTGATTCTGCATATTGGTTACTAAATAAATGGGGCCAATATTTTATTTTTGTCTCGGGGTGGGTCTGCACATTGGTTACTAAAGAAGTGAGGCTAATATTTTATTTTTTGATGGGCTGGGTCTGTGACGATTTGCTGGGAGATGGGCAAGATATTTATTCTTCACCTCCCCGGGCCGCGGCTAATTCCCCAAACACACCTTCCCACAACCACCACCACCATCGTGAACAATTTTACTCCAAAAAAATGCATAGCCAATAAATAAATGTATGCTTTCTAATTTTCGAATAAACACTTGAAGCATTTCATCATTCACTCAATTATTTCATCAACGTATCATTTAGCACACCATTTTTATCCGACAAACGAATTGTCATCCCAATAATCATCGCCGTCATCATCATTGTCATTACTTTTGCGTTCCGAAAATTAATCAAAATGTTCTCTTGCAAAACTTTAACTCTCAACAATAATAAAGAAATGCGTCAATTAATTTTAAAATTAGAATTTTTGGCATTTGTCGTCACCCTGATAGGCTAATCATTTATAAATATGAATGAATCCTCAAATATCGCTACTTTGCTGGACAGAGCTACCATTTGTGCGCTTTGTTTCAGAAGCGGGGTCGACGCACAGTACAGAAGCACTTCACTTCCTAGGATCTGACAAGATGAAGCTGGTTGTAGTGCTGGGCATCTTGCTTCTGCTGGCCGTCCTGGCAGAAGGCATAACCAATCGTAGAGTAAGAGAGCTGGAACTGCAGCGCGAGGAGCGAGATCTGAATGCTACTTTGCGAAGATATGGACGTAAGTATCAGTTGTTGATATAATACGTTATGACATCTTATCTTATGTAAATAAACACAATGTGACATAATGCTATCATACTGAATAAAAATTCCTCTATTGACACCAGTACGATTGGCCATATGTCGGTGTATATAGACACAGTACTCTTGGCTTTATGACTGTATATAGACGCAGTACAATTGGCTTTATGACTGTGTATATAGACACAGTACAATTGGCTTTATGACTGTATATAGACACAGTACAATTGGCTTTATGACTGTGTATATAGACACAGTACAATTGGCTTTATGACTGTATATAGACACAGTACACTTGGCTTTATGACTGTATATAGACACAGTACAATTGGCTTTATGACTGTGTATATAGACACAGTACAATTGGCTTTATGACTGTATATAGACACAGTACAATTGGCTTTATGACTGTATATAGACACCGTACAATTGGCTTTATGACTATGTATATAGACACAGTATGATTGGTCATATGTCGGTGTATATAGTCACAGTACACTTGGCTTTATTTCGGTGCATATTGACACAGTACGACTGGCCATATGTCGTTGTATAAAGTACGTATTACTGGCCTTATGTAAGTACGATTGGACTTATGTCGGTGTATATAGACATAGTAAGATTGGCATTATATCGGGTATATATACACACATACGATTATTTCGGGTGTATATAGACACAGTATGACTGGTGTATAATAAAAACAATAAACTGGCATTTGATGGTATATAGACACAATATAATTGGCATTATCTCTTACATAAATATTCACACTGCTACTGGCATTATATCTGGTGCATATATATATAAACTACAACTGGAATTATGTCATATGTAAATACAATTGGCATTATGTCTGCTGTAGAAATACATAGTACAATTGATGGCATTGTGTCTGATACACCTATACAAATTATAGCTGGAATTATATCTAAATAAAATGATCAGTTAACAACTACTTGTATAACTACACCCAATTTATTTCACAGTTAATATAGATTCGACCAAAATTAATAAAAATGAACCATCCCAGTATTATTTAACTATTTCTCCTTGTGGATAGGTTCGCTTTCATACACACATTATATTCATGGCAAATCATTTCTTTACTGCCATATCTGACTCGTTTCCCCACTCGTCCTCTGTTCTACAGTCATAACATAGGAATGCACAAAAAGTTCAAAACGTTTACTTTAATTAGCAAGCCAAAACGTGCCTGTGCAACGGATATACAGACAAACTTCATCATCATCATCTTCCTATCGACTATGCTATTTACAATCCTCTATTTCACTCTGTCCATCTTTCTGTCGACTATGCTATTTAAAATCATCTATTTCACTCTGTCCATCTTTCTGTCGACTATGCTATTTAAAATCATCTATTTCACTCTGTCCATCTTCTTATCGACTATGCTATTTACAATTTTCTATATCACTCTGTCTACCAACTGAAAACTCCAGACAGCGGCGCACCTCGCGCCAAGCAGCAATATCAGCGCAAAACCCAAAAATGCCATCATCCCAAACAAATCAGTCACATTTAATCAACAAACCACATGAAACAAATAAAACTACTATAACTACTTATGTACTACCAAGTACATTACTAAGCGTAGTTCTGCTTCAGAAGTTCGGTTTTCATTCAGATAATTTTCAGTCAGAATCATATTTGCTTTGATCGACTTACGCCAAAAATTTAAACGCTTGTATACATATCTTTGACTACAGTCTTTTAATCAGCACATCAATCGTCCCGCCCGTCTGCTGTTAACTGAAATTCGAGTCCCAGAGTAGACTAGGTACCCGGTACGTTCGCCACTTTCACAGTTTGCTAGCATACGCCTCGGCATCTTCACTCAAAGACCTTGCAGGGTCACCTCTGTTGGAGATGTCCTGAACTTGCCATCTCATATTCAAGTGATCAGACAATATATTTCTCTTCAGCAGGTAAACTTTTAGATCTCAATCCCATTGGCTGGTCTCGTTCTCGTAAATCATAACCATTGGATAAATAAAACTACTCGCCCAGCTGGAATTAGTTTTCCTTATATCAGCAATTTCTAGCATATTCTCAACTCACATGTTCACTTCAACTCAGACACTTGCAAAAATGCCATCATAAAGAGTGCCCAAGGTCGAGTTACTCTGACAATCCAAGTATTTATATAACAAATAAATTTTAAACTAGGGATAGGCAAATTTAATCTGCCACTCACTCTGTATTGGTATTAGCGATCTGGTTAATACTTAGGAAGGCTTAGATTGAACCGTGTGAACTTTTGACAACGAACCTTTAAGATCACTGCAAAAACTCTAAATATGCTTTGCAGTATATTAAAGTAATGATAATTACACTATGTTACCATGTGTACACTGAATCAAATGTATTAGTTCTTATTTAGCCTGCTAAATTGTTATTCTGGAAGATTTGTGAACACGTTGAGATGCAGATGCATGCATTTCCTTTGTTCGCTATTTATTAAAATCATTAATTTTCTTAAGCTTATTTATTACACTATGTAACACAATTTTTGTTCCTGGCTTCTAAGTGTTATATTTCAATTGCTTATGTCTAAAGTACGTGAAAAAATGACTTCATTAAGCACAAACTTTGCTTACACGACAACAGCACGAAGAAAACTCGTTTTTTTGTGAAAATAGAACGATTTTTTTTTCATTTTCGTCATTATGATCAGGTATAAACAAAATTTGCACAAGGAATAGACAAACAGTTGGAAACCACTCAACAAGGTTCAGAAATGTGTAGATTTTCTAGATTTACGATTGTACTGTGAATCACTCTCTCGAAGTAGCCCCCAAATGTAGTCCCCCATCATGTTTTCGTTATACTGTCCTTGGTAACGACGCTCAAAGTTCAATATATCTTGATGAAAGCGCTCGCCTTGCTCCTCCGAGTAAGCGCCCATGTTCTCCTTGAATTTGTCGAGATGCGAATCAAGGATATGAACTTTCAGAGACATTCTGCATCCCATTGTGGCGTAATTCTTTATGAGAGTCTGCACCAACTCCACATAGTTTTCAGCTTTGTGATTACCTAGGAAGCCCTGAACAACTGCAATGAAACTGCTCCGGGATGAACTGTCTATGAATAGGCGCCATTCAATAGGATTACATGCAATACCTATAGCCTGGAATAGACTGGCAACATCGTTGCAGAAGCACAGCCCATCATGCTGACTGAAGAAGTTGGAGAATCTTTGATGCCGCTTCCTCTGATCTGTGACTTGTACGCTATCATCAACCAAGTTCCACTGTTTGAGCCTGGATATCAGAAGCTCAGCATTCGATTTCGTAAGCCTGAGGTCCCTAATTAAATTGTTCACGTCTTTCTGGTTAGAGAAGTACGGCTTTCTATCCCCAACTTCATCTGCAGAATCGTAGTCCATATCTCCAGTATCTGCCTCGCTATCTGACTTGCTGCTGTCTCCTGAAGATGGCCGATGCCGCCTAGGAGGAGTCGGAACAGGCAGATCGGGGCTGTGTGGTACTGGGGCAATGGAAGAAGGTATGTCCAGATAAACGATCTGAGGGGCATTTTTGCCGGTGCAACGATTTTTTGGGTTTACCATGCAGAAGTAGCAGTTGCTTGAGTGGTCCGTCGGCTCTCGCCAAATTCGCGGGATAGCAAACTTCATGGCTCGCTTCTCTTCTCTGTACCAACCTGTAACATAGCATATAATAATACATAAGAATTATAATAATTTGAGGGCAGGAAATTTCAAAATATGGAACGATTTCAAGATGGAACGTATTTGCCTACAGTACACGACTTATGACAAAACTTTGTAAATTACAACTCTTTGAAATGAACTCGATCTAAAGCATTGAAATTTTATGAAAATAAATTAAAACACATCTAAGCGAGAAGCAACTGTTCAGTTTACCTTCAAGTGTTTTCTTGCAATATTCGCATGTGAAATGCGGTGCCCAAGATTTGTCTTGGTCCCCGACCGGCACGCCAAAGTATGCCTTGTAGGCCTCGCACATTATACGACTTGCTTCCACTGAATACTTTTTCGCTCTTGTCTTTATGAATTGTCCGCACACGTAGCAGAATGAATCAGCTGGATGCAAACAATCTCTTGATGCCATATCAAATAAATAACTTCTCATGGAATCTTGGTTCGAGACACCTGTGCTTTTATACTCGTACAGCTACTTTTGGAACGTTCAAGAACGTTCTAGAAAGTTCTGAGAGTTTCTCGAAATTTCTGGAAGTTTCTTGAACGTTCTAGAGTGTTCAGGAGAATTGTAGAAACATGTGGACAACTCTAGCAGTTCAGGGAGGAAGCTCGGCATTGAAAGCAAATCGAGAATTTTCTCGAACATACGCGATTTTCCAAATTTCATTGTCCCGGTCACAGAAGCAAAGTTTTTCTGGAATAACACTGATTTCCTTTGTGTTCTAGACCTAACGGATTAGAAAAACACACTTTCAACCCAGGAACAGAACAAAAGTGAAAATTTGTTACATAGTGTTATCATTGTGTAAAGCCAGTACCTGCACATTTAAATTTATTAAAAAGTTTAGTACGTTGAGTGGTGAATTTGGAAGAGTAAGGTTGGTGTCATAATCTAACTGTAAAATCGTATTTGAACTAAACTTCCTGTTAGAGAACAGCCAAAGTAAAAACTGTGAAAACCAGAGGAATCAGAGAGATTTCTTGTCTGCAGACCTTTAGAGGTAGAAGTAAATATATTCACTAGTCATAGGATTAGCTCACTGGCTTCGCTCATCATATAATCATTTGAAGTCTTCACACAATTATTTGAAGTCTTTCACACAATCATTTGAAGTTTTTCCACACAATTATTTGAAGTCTCTCACACAATTCTGATACTGATTCGTAATGGGGAGATGTTGGCTGAGTGGCCCAGATGCTGGGTTCTCGTGCAGAGAAGATTATGAAACCCACGTCCATGACCTCCGTTCCAATCGATATAGGCTAATCTGTACTCTAACTTGCTCACTATTGTCGAACTCAGTGATTATTAGAGATCCTTAGAGATAATGAAAATCCACATTATTACTTTTTGAATATTTTTTCAAATCATACGAAAACTTTTAGAGAGTTTACTTTGTATTGCGCGTGTTTCCAAAAAGAAGCTTTTTAAAAAAAAATTAAAGTAATAAAACGCTTTTTTAAACATACTTAAAATTTTTAATTTACTTCTGTTTTTCATGTGTACTTAACTTTATTCCAATGTTTTTTTCTTTAACAGTAAACATACAGCTAACTTCTCAGCGCCTGAAGCCACATATCAAAAAAGGCATGAGTCTGTTTGCGTGTATACTCGCGTGCAAGTCGTTAGTTGAGGTGATCTTTAAACCTGTAGGAGGGCGGCTCGGTTGGGCCTGTGAACCACTGTGTAGAATGTAAGTGTAAAAGAATTTACATTTATTCAAAAACAGTCTTGTGTTTTCTGGAGTGGGTATAGTGACCTGCTGTGTAGCTTAGCTAGACGTTGGGTATAGTGACCTGCTGTGTAGCTTAGCTAGACGTTGGGTATAGTGACCTGCTGTGTAGCTTGGCTAGATATTGGATAATTGACCTGCTGTGTAATTTGGCTAGACGTTGGATATAATGATCTGCAGTGTAGTTTGCCTAGACATTGGATAACTGACCTGCTATGTAATTTGGCTGGACGTTGGATGTGATGATCTGCTCCTTAATTTTGCTACATGGTGTATATGGTAGCTTGCTCTCTAGTTTTCTCCTTGCAATATTAAATTTAATATTTAGTTGTAGTTCATTATTTATTCATAATTTTGCTAGATGGTGTATATGGTAGCTTGCTCTCTAGTTTTCTCCTTGCAATATTAAATTTAATATTTAGTTGTAGTTCATTAATGTAGTTCATCGTGTTTTTATTTCCACACTTTTGGTGTTTATCATAGTGGCTGGGAATTCTTGCTCATGGGTGAGTTCGTCCTTGCCCTCTATATAGTGACTCTTCTAGGAGTCGACCATACTAAATTAAAATTTTTCTGCTAAGTCTCACATATGCTAAGGGTTCTTAATGTTCTTCTTGGTCTGAAGTGGCCGATGTTCATGAACTCCACGTGTTATTTCACCTAGCCCTGAAAAGGTTTTGCGCGTTTACAGGTATTTTTCAATCTCAGCTATTTTCTTGCTCGGTCTTCAAGTCGTGGTCAAGAGCTAGGGTAGACGCACGTCTTTCCAGTTCAAAGGTCGAAAGTTGACTAGATTCAATGCTGCTTCCGTTTAATGTTAATATACTTTACAATGAATTTGTGATTTTATGGTCTTGACTGAGTAATGATCATGAGAGTTTATGTCTGTAAATTATTTTGTCGTTAATAACTTTATATAGTCTATTACAAATTTTGTTTCACTTTAACGATTTCACGGAGTTGATTAAATCTACTAATTACCACCTGTAAATCATTCACACTTTAACTGTCTTTGGGGGAGAGTTACTGCGAACGTGCTGAAAGTGTTTGTGTATAGATAACACTTTTAAATAGGTAATTTTGACTTAATGCAATTTTTCTTTTTTGGTGAAATAACTCTTTCTAACTATATTTTGCAGTGTTTTAAACAAATGAGGAAATGGGCAAAAAATGAAAAGTGGAGATAATGGCAGACAAATATGAGAAGTGGAAATAATGGTTAGTTATCATTTTGACGAGAACAGAACAGCCGTACTAATCAGCAAATAAAGTGTCTTATTTTGAATCAGTGTTTTCTTATCATTTGCTGTAGATTTCTCGCAACTGGTTGAGAATTATGCATGCATGTATTATTTACAATCAGAGGGCAGCCAACTTTCTTGACAAATACAAAATTCTTGCTGTTCAGCCACATATTCTTTTGGTTTTTTAGGTTACCTCTCACGCGTCCTCCAGTCTTAAACTACAAATAACCATTCATCCAACACTAAAGTTACAATCATCGTTACAGTCGTTTGGTTGCTATGGTTTTTTTTTGCAGTTACTGCTGGCACATAACCCACAAGAAAACATTCATTCAAACATCTCTATAGATTATACATCATTCTCACTATTAAACAAAAAGCAAAGAAAAGGCATTGCTCAGAGCAATATAACTGAGAGAACTGTGCCAGCTAGCATACACAAAGAAACATGGAAGGAGACATGAAAACTTCCACAAGCAACTGGATTAAAAATTTCTGCACAGCAAATATGTACGACAAACAGATGAAATAGGAAGAAAGCAATCAACATGCATAAGGCTGAGAGAGACAATTTTAACACCAAACTTAAGTTTAAAAAGAGGCGCTCATTATTGCTACAAAAAATTAAGCAGTACATGTAAAAATTCCACTAAAATCAGGACACTCTTAAATGTTAAGATCTAGATGGCTCTAAAAGCCGACTCTTCAAGAGCATGGATACATACTCCTCTCTGTCTGTCTGTCTGTCTGTCTGACTGTCTCTCTCTCTCTCTCTCTCTCTCTCTCTCTCTCTCTCTGAATACGTCACAAGAATAAGACACAATAAAGTAACCAAAACCCTAAATAAATATGTGTGCGAAGTACGGAATCAAAACACCAGAGAGATCATAGATGCATCAACCAGAAGCATAAAAAGAGAAAAGATTTCGAAATTACAACAGACCACGGTGATTACAAAGCTGGAAGATCGGACATTGTAATTGAGATTTCCAGTACAACAATAATCATCGAGGCATGGCACCAGTAACGTTTATGACAGGAGTCAACTAATCAAACGCGACGGAGGAGATTCAAAAATAATACCAAGGTCTCGGATTAGAAAACCAGAAATGATGGAATATAAGGAAAGATTAAATGCCGCTAGTTCAAGAAGCACTCAGGAACATGTTATCTGAGCTTGACTGTTACCGGAATAAAGTGCCAGGAAACCAAAAACCTGCTCCACTACTGAAAAAATAGCATTTTTGGATGTGACCACATTCTACGCACAACCTTGGTCTTCGAGATCAAAGCTCACAACCAACTAATCAACAAATAACAGGAGTCGTTAGAAAAAACAGCATCAATAACAACAACAATAATAATCATAACATATGAGCTGGAAGACTATCTGAATAATAATAATAAGAAGAAGAAGAAGAAGAATAGAATAGAAAAATAATAGAAAAATACCAAGACCTCATATTAGAAATTCAGAGACTGTGGAATGTAAAAGCAGAAGTGATACCTATAGTGATAGGAGCCTTGGGAACATACCATCTGAATTGGAAGGCTACCTGAATAAACTCCCTGGAAAGCACAGACTCACTCCACTACTCAAAGCAGCGCTCCTCGGAAGTGCCCACATCCTCCGTAAAACCTTGGATCTCCCAGAATCTTGGTAAGATTCCGAGACCTTGGATCACAACCGACAGTCAAACAGAAGTCGTGGAAAGAGGCATAATAATAATAATAATATCTGAAGGAACCGAAAGATGAGCATAAAGACACCCTCAACAATGTAATGTCATAATCATCGAGAAAGATATCAAGAAGGTGAGAAAGATGGCAAACTGGAATGGTCCAGGCCTAGACCAAGTACAACTATTCTGGTTGAAACAGCTTACCTCCTTATTGGTAGACTTGTTGACCCACTGCAAGACATATTAAACAAACCATAAACCTTGCCAGTCTGGAAAAACAAGTCTGATTAAGTACGATCCAGACACCAAACGACTATCGTCCATTTACATTACATGCCTATCAACTACCTGGAAATCACTAACAAGAATTATATCTGATAAAATCAATAAAAGCAATTTATTTTACAAGAAAGTTAACGGAAATTGCTACAATTATTGTTCTGGAACTGGCACAGCAAATGAACGTCCACATTAGCTTTGAGAGAATAGCATTGAATCAGTATTTTACAACGTGAGGAGGGAAATATGTGGAATTGATGTGGACAATAAACTTGTGACTGATTTGAAAAGCAAGTGAAAAAGACAATGGTGGCTTCATCTATACAAGGTTACTTAGAAGCTATTATCACTTATCTCTTATAACTCCATATATGTTCTCTAATAAGAACTATCCTGTGATTTGTTTTGGTACTACTGTTAAATTCTATTTTAGGATATAAGACTATGTAGATATAGAAATTGTTCAAACATGGTTTCATGGAAATACTGATGTCAAGTAAACTTTTTCAATGTATCTGTTATATGTTTATTTGATTATTGATTTAATAAATTTGTTGTTAAATTATATTGACCTTCTTACACATATTGATAACCTTAAGTTGGAGAAGAAAATGAGTGGAAGGGGGGGGGGAGCTCACTAAATATAGATTAAAGACGAATTTGTCTTCTCCTTTAGTAAAACGTATTCCACCTATAGAGATATTGTGTGACAATGAATGTTTGTCTTTAAGGTTATGGAGGAGGAAAACGTTTACAGCGCCTGCATATCCACCAAGTGAGAGAGACGAGTGGTGTCTGTTGTAAAATTATTAATAACATAAAGTAAGATTCTCATCACTTGTAATTAGTTATGGATGATTAATTAAAAATATCAAAAATTAACTATGTGGCATTGACGTCACACTGTGAAACAAATATTTGAAATGTACTTTTCACAATAAAGTGTATTTTGCTGCATGAAATTGTGATCATTCAGTTTGAAATCACCTCTTTCATAATGAGGAATCAAAACTTATATTTATTATTCCATTAACATTTGGTCCACTGACCCGACTACAGTCTCTTCTCTCCATCAGTACTGTATCCATCATCTACTAATCTGTCCTAGGAGAAAATTTACAATAACAGTATTCGATGATTTAATGAAATAAAACGCGCAATTGATTTTTAGTTTAACACAGAAAAAGTATGTAAACACCCATCCATAAAAAATGTCAGCTTAATAACCATTAAAGTCAAGACAATCTATGTATCGGAAGTTCACATCAACATATTTTTTTTACCTCTACTGTTCTAGTGTCTTCTCTGGTTTAGGATAGGCTGTGCAAAATGCCAAAGTCTTTCAGGAAAACAATGATATTATAAAGCACAATTCTTGTCTTATTAATGAAGTTCTACATATTTTTTATGCTGCTATGTCATTTTAAATTCGTAATCATACAACATTAAATTTATTAGATAGATAGATAGATAGATAGATGATATAGAGAGAGATATAGAGGGATATATGGATATAAGTAGTTTATATTTCGATCTCGTTTCATTCTCCTTCACACAGACAACCATCAACTAAATTTATAATCAAAGTTACAAAATAATGTCTAAAAGTAGATTCACAAAAACAAGTATGTATGCAAAATAAACTCATATTAAGTGGTATACATGTCATTTAATCACCACAACAAATATAATAGTTGTTTCAACTTCATAAAAACAACATACTGACTAACACTGACTTTCCTTAAGCCAAAGGGTATAATCACTATTAGACAACAGACTTGTGTATCAATTTTAGTCGGTAACTTAGCTGCAAAGTGTTTCGGGAAGGTATAATAATTCTCACTGGGGTGGCACGTGTCCACTTGGTCCTGCACTTGCTCACACACTCACAGGAGTGGGTCGCCAGGCAAGAATTCACATGTCAAGCGGATAACTGGCTGTGAAATCAAAACAAATTAAACATGTACTTCTCTGTACAACATGCTTCTTTGCAAATTTTGTAAAAATAGATAGATAATTATATTGCTATTTTCTTACCTGTGAAATGAAAAACGCATTTAATTTTTTTTTTTTTTCAAAATTGAATTGAGACTAAATGAATCGATAATTTGATTGGTACTACTTTCAAAAGGATTTGCCTCGTAAGAACTAAGATAGCATTCCGCGATAGAATAAAGCAAACAGATTTATTTTGTTATCTGAATACGAATTCTCAATAGCAATAACTGTCGTCATGATGGTGACGGGCCAAATTATTTCACTTTTCTCGTCACACAATGCTGCAAACTATGAGTACTCAACGCGGTCACTAATGAACAAAACTACTAAAGTACATTAATATATAACTTATTATGAGGACCTCTGAATAGATATAGATGGTTAGAACAGTAAGAACAGCAGAATTATGGTAACTATATAAAACTATTACACGTTTGTAGAGAGGTGAATGATGGGTGGAATGGAATTCTAACTACATCACACTACTACATTGTACATGATTGCAAACAGATAAAAATAGATGAATGGATGTAGTTTTAAAATGATGGATGGGTAGAAATGGAAGTAATTTTGTAAACTCTATTTAGTTATATGACTATATATTCGTGTAAAAAGCTATACAGTATAAAGACGATTGAGTCTTGGGTGTATGAACAGAAAGCTGGATGGATATTTATTTCGTGTTTAAAATATTTTAACACTACCAAAGGAAGAGCCCATTTGCCTCGTTTTTATGTATATAAACACAAGCATGTTTACCTACTAAATCTTGATAAATCGTTTCATACAGAGATTCCTCTCACTTCTACACTTCTTATTAATGATTTGATAACAATTAATGTTAATTAGGAATTGTTTCCTCTTATACAAACATATCGTAGTCAAGCAGCGTCCTAAGAAAAATATAAGTTTTATTCATTAACAAAATCAAGCTGCAAATCACCTTTAAAAGTGTGACTTTGTACACATGCATGCTCACTAAGATGGAACGAATGTTAGTGCATAATGATATATGTCTGAGGATTTGAGAGATTTAGGTTATCAAATTTTTCATGTGTGCAGGCTGCAGTTTCCGGCATTGCTCGGACTGTTTTAAAGAGTATGAAATCATGTTTAGTCTCTGCTGCTTTTGGTTTCTCATTGTCACACTTTGTTTGCATGCATGTCTTTTAATAATTAATCGCAAAAAACGTATTAACCCTATTTTGTCGTGTGAAGGTGATACATTTTACACACTTTTTTCTGCATCTCGCATAGTGGTCTACTCTATGTTATTGAGTTTGTAGTCTCAGTTTGATGTAGGTCACGTACACGAGTATGCACGTGTGATTAGAGAGTGATCTCCCCTATGTTGTTGACTGTACCGTTTTCCTTTGGTCAAAATCACGGTGTGATTATATCTTAAAACGTTGTGGACAATCAAAACGTTCTTCACTTCCTGATCTTGATTAATAGTTTATAGAAAATGGTGGTTAAGCTACACTAAAACTAATTAAACTAATTAAAAATGACAATCACGAACTGCGAATAACAACTAATATGTCAATATTGTGTATATGGCCAATGGGTTGAAGGTTATTGCTAGTTTTCAAAATCTACAATATACATTCAGATATGTTCGTACCTCCATCCTTTTTATAAAGTACTTGTTGTCAGTTTTGCTGCTTGAGTTAATTAAAAGAGAGAGGGGGAGGGAGATAAAAATAAGCAAACTAAAAACTTCCCATTTATCTTTATCCCGAACAGTTCAGGCATAAAAGAACTATTTTGTTATTTCACCTCACCTGTTAACTACAGCGCAAAATAAGCTTTAGACGTCATTGAATTTCTTTTTTCATAAATGATGTTAAACTCAGATAGCGTGGACTATGAGTAGAACATCCACGTTGTTGATTTGTCTCACTTGAACCTCACATTTCACCATTTCAGGACTATCTCCTTTCTGTACGCGTCTGTATCTGTCTACGGTAAGTGAAAATGTACGAGTTTCTGAAATCAGATTTGTCTTTTCTTTTAATCATGAGTTTGAATTCACTTTGGATTTTTCTACCCAATCATATCCTTGGTGCTCTAGATTGGTTAGTTTGACGCATTCCATGTAAACGCCATGAATAAATAAGCTGATATTTACACACATTCATTCATATACGCACACACACACACATACACATACGACTTTCAAAGCAACGAATTTAATGAACAGATATATCAGCATATTGAAATAGATTAGCAAAATTCAGGTACAACTACACAAGTGAGAAAATTAATAAACTTATAAGCATCTGATGAGAACATACACAAGTGTAAAATGCAAAGAAAATAATAACATATTTGAAAATATTAGTTAAAGGATTGTTACGTGTCCAGTATTTATTTAGAGACCCTGTTCAGGAAATTTAGAATTTTAATTTTACTTCTCTCCGTTATTCTGAACAGACTGGCTGCCCAAGCTTATCCTTCAGTCTCAACGAAATTGCGTCTAGTAGTTCAAGACAAACAAATTCACAGACAAACTTGCGTACAAAGCATGGTTTGGGAATCGTTAAAGCAATTATAAATAATTATGCATTCAAATTCTCATTCAGTTCATTCGCCCCCACCCAAACCGGAATTGGTCTATGTATGCATAAGAATTCAACTACGAATGAGAGCTTTAACAAAGATAAAAGAATTTAATAAATTTAAAGCAATAACAAAAGATTAATCAAGACAGACAACATTTAGTCTCCTAAGCATTGCTTTGTCGTGCGTTAAAGTCACAGATGCTTCAAAGTTACAAATACTTTAAAGTTCCAGTTGCTGATATGATTATTGAATCAAGGACACCGCCGTAACACTTAACTTCGCATGTGGCATTGTCGAGAAGCACGTGGTTCCCCACAGTTCAAATGGTTCTGGATTCACAGTATCTCAACAGATAACGTCCCATTAGTCCACTTTCCCCCAGATTTAGATTATGCCAGTTGTCCACTCAACTATACAGGCAACTGCTGGTGGTGAATTTTACGATGACGTATCAAGCACGGATACGAAGGACCAGAATCAGTACTTGCACCAAGGAAGACCCAAGGTGAAACAAAGACAAAGACCCGCTCTGGAAAGAAATAAATCCCATGAGCGATTGCCTATGGTTTCGCGATCCACGCACGTGGTTTGACAAAGAGCAAAGCTTATTCCTTGACTTATTGTGTCTTTACAAATATAGTTAAATATTTATAAAGAAAGATACAATATAGTCCGCATGTGCGTTACAATTAACATTCACATGAACATATGAATTCCCAATCATTTACGTTATACAATGGAATTCATATAAAAGAAATCAGTTACAATTCAAATTACTCATGTGCGCTTTACAAATTACAATAAAATTATACGCAAAATGAATTTGATTTTCGCAACGTGCACAGACGTTCTGCGACACAAAATCAATTATTCGTTTTATAAATTAAAAAGGTTTAAAGGTTTACAAATTAATGTATATACAATGTAACATTTGACTTAGCCACACTTCTTATCAAGCCACGTGTTTGGAGGAGATTGCCACAATACAATTCTGAAATAAATTATGTTCATACATTCTCACAAAGATAGCTTAAAATACAAATACAATAATATTCTAAGAAATCGATGTGTTACCTGTTCTTTAAACATCAACGGAACCCCCACCCCACCCCCGGTGGGTTTAGATCTCGATCACTGCTTACATGACGTGAGTCATGACGTAACTTTAGAACACAAGATTATTACGTCATGCGTCATGCGAAGCTTCCAAAGCTAATGAATTGAAATACTTGCTCTAACAAAGAAATTCGTTCCAATATAACAGATTAGAAAAATAGAAAAGGTTTAAGAGTTCAAACGCGATTTTATCTTGACTCTGTCACAAGGATATTAATTTATTAATTTTGTCAGGGTTTTAGTTTTGATCTTGATACATTGTTTTCAAAGTAAGTCAATAACTTCAATGAATTATTTGATATTAACTTCGTTTAGCACATCTTTATATATACAAAGCAATTATCAAATAGTTTTACTTCTTATCATTATCATCATCATCATTAGTATTATTATTGTTGAAACGTGTAAAACAACAAAATAAATCGTAACTGAACTTTATTTTTATTTTTAAATTAAGCATTAATTTGGAACACATTTCTAAACATCCGTATAAAATTATAATAATGCCCTGTAGACGAATGGCTTTTTAAATGAATCATTATATTAATTGTGCACATTAATGGACAGAAATAGCTGTGTTGTTCAGAACTCATACATGATTTTAACCTTTGAACTCCTAGAACAGTCAAGATGAAGTGGACTGTAGTGATGTATTCCTTCCTCCTGCTGAGTGTTCTGACACATGGCAAAAAGTATCGTTCAGTCGCAGAAGTGGAATTGGAACATGGCAAAAACTATCGTTCAGTCGCAGAGGTGGAATTGGAACATGGCAAAGACTATCATTCAGTCGCAGAGGTGGAATTGGAACATGGCAAAGACTATCGTTCAGTCGCAGAGGTGGAATTGGAACGTGGCAAAGACTATCGTTCAGTCGCAGAGGTGGAATTGGAACATGGCGAAGACTATCGTTCAGTCGCAGAGGTGGAATTGGAACATGGCAAAGACTATCGTTCAGTCGCAGAGGTGGAATTGGAACGTGGCAAAGACTATCGTTCAGTCGCAGAGGTGGAATTGGAACATGGCGAAGACTATCGTTCAGTCGCAGAGGTGGAATTGGAACATGGCAAAGACTATCATTCAGTCGCAGAGGTGGAATTGGAACATGGCAAAGACTATCGTTCAGTCGAAGAGCTAGAGCGCCAGGAACGAAATTTGATGGATTTGTTGTCAAAAATAGGAAGTAAGTATGATTCCATTGAATTAGATACAATTTACATACAGTAAAAGTGTAGGATACATTTATTATATGCTATATGATTCGCAATCATAGATAAGATAAGTAGATAGATAGATAGATAAATAGACAGATAGATAGCTTTTAAAGGATATTTCATTTATATTCATTATAAATTATTTTCATTTTATACTTTTCAACTTTCTATGTAAAAAAGTCAGTATATGAAATATATTTAAGCGAGTTTCTGTTTCACTCATTCTCGATATTTTTCTGTCTGCAGCATCTTTGACCTCGGCTTTTAACAGACTGAAGCAGTATATCCACTCAGACACGACTGTCACCGTGTGTAAAACAGTGTGCAAGTTAAAAGCAAGTTTATTGTTCGGTGTAGCGGGAACTTTGGGTGCTACCTTCGTCTGTCAACCTTTGTGTGATTAGTAAGTGCTTGAAAAATTAACGTGTATTCTTAAACAATCTTTTTCGTCTGATGGGCACTGATTTTCGTAAGTGCATGAGATTGTTTTTAATTTATGAGCAATCTTGTTTTGTCTGATGAGAAATTTGTCTGTAAACATTTAAGTAATTAATTTATGACAGAGATTCACCTTTGGCACGTAAGTCTTTTGTAATAATTAATAAGTACAAAAGAAAGTACAGTTAGCTACAAAAGTCTGTTGTAATAATTAATAAGTACAAAAAAAAAGTAAAGTTGGCTACAAAAGTCTTTTGTAATAATTAATAAGTACAAAAGAAAGTACAGGTGGCTACAAAAGTCTGTTGTAATAATTAATAAGTACAAAAGAAAGTAAAGTTGGCCGCAAACGACTGTTGAATTAGTAAATGATTGAAATTTTGCATTTGATTTAAGTCTCGGTGTAATAACCAAATGCCAACGAATTTAATTTTGATTTTAAATCCCTTTATAATTAGTAAATTGCTGATAACGTTTTATATTAAACCTCTGTGTAATTAGTAGGTAACAAAGGCTGCCTACCTGAGCAATTTGTAAGTGTGAGGTATTTTACATCAGACTAATAATTATATTTTACATCAGACTAATAATTGTATTTTACATCAGACTAATAATTATATTTTACATCAGACTAATAATTGTATTTTACATCAGACTAATAATTGTATTTTACATCAGACTAATAATTGTATTTTACATCAGACTAATAATTGTATTTTACATCAGACTAATAATTATATTTTACATCAGACTAATAATTGTATTTTACATCAGACTAATAATTGTATTTTACATCAGACTAATAATTATTAAGTGCAAAAGAATATACGTTTGAGCCTCTTTATAATTATTAAATTCCAGATAATTTACCTTTGCCTGTAAATCTCTATTTAATTTGTAAATGCCTGATAATTACGTGTATTCGCATTTTCATTTATATACTTAATGTGAATTTTTAAAATTAAAAATTAAAAGTTTTTTACTATTTCTTTAAATTCAATTCTCAGTAATTAATCTGCTTGAAATATTTTTTTAAAATTATTATTTACATATTCATATAGCAGTATTTTTTGTTTGGAAATAAAATATTGATAGTTTTATATCTTGATAATTTTTATTTGGTTAGAGCCTCTTTTTCGTATTGTATTTTAACTCCCGTGTGACTTTTCACGTTTCATTGTTACTTCCCTTTACTGAATCAATGTGTTATGTGAAACAATTGAATTCGTACCACAGAAAATGGCAGCTGTTGCTGTTGAAGAACATCCTAAGACATAAAGTTTCTTAACCGAAGACTATTAGTAAAACCTGCATAAATCATCACCAAACGATATCCCCAACTCAGATGATGTCAGTTACAAGAATGCAATTCTCCATCTTGATTCTATGTTTGTTATTCTGCTTTGTTTTGTTCTATTTTGATTTAATGACGAATTAATCTTATTATATTTTCCAGTGCTTTACGAAAGCTGGAGGAATTGGCGGGAAAAAAGAAAAGATACCTGGAATTAATGGCAAAGCAAAATCTGACACAACACTATTTATTTTGAAAAGGCAGAAACGGTCTAATTAAAATACAAAATAAAGTGTCGCATTTTCAATAAAGGTTTCTTCTCGTTTGTTGGTCACCAGTGTTAACTAATTTAGTCAATATTCCGCAAAAGTAGGCAAGCACACATCCTAATGCATGTGCACACAAGTACTCTCTCTCTCTATTGCGTCACATTCACCTTCGGCTGTCATACATTTTCTGATCACAGGTCATCCATCCCTGCCGGTCAAGAATTCTTTAAAGTCACAGAAATTTGGGTTTCATGGTTCTATAGTTATTGTTCAGGCGACCAGCCATTGCCAACAAAGGGTGAGTCATGTAACAAACAAAACTGCAAACAGAATAAGTGTTCTTAGTAGTCATACATCCGGGTTTTATCAACAGTTTACTGGCTCAGTACTGTGAAACAAATATGTGAAATGTTTATTTCACAATGAAGTTTTTTTCTGCTGCATGAAATTGTCATCAGGCTATTTGAAATCACTTCGATAATTAAAGGAATTAAAACTAATATTAATTATGCCATTAAGGTTTGTTCGCAATACTCCATTGACCCAAATAGTCACCTCTACTTCACCAATACTCCATTGACCCAAATAATCACCTCTACTTCACCAATACTCCATTGACCCATACAGTCACGATATTATTCCAGTACAAATAAGACATTTGTCAAACGCAGACATCATGTAAATAATATTTTTCTCTTATGAATATAAATTATCTTTAACAGTCTTATATACTGAGATTGCTTATTCCCAACATATCACTGACAAGTGATAATTGCAGAACAAAATTTATACAGATATAAAAGCAAGTCATTTTTTTTCTCTTCTTTCTTTTTGACATTTGGACAGCCACTTGGGGTGTGACAACAATCGAAATAAAAGGAAAGGAACAGAGAAAGAAGCTTTTCTTCGCAATCAACAATACTACAGATATTCGTCGCTATCATTTAAATTGTTTTAACAACAAGTGTGGTTATCAATACAACTTTAATACTAAAATTCAAACTTATTTATGAATTTAGCGATATTTGTAAGAGACTGCAGAAAACGATTTTATGAAATAAAAAAGTAAATATGTAAACTTCATTTCTGCAGTTTGCTAAATAAATGTAAAATTGTAAATTTTCATATGAAAATACTAATAATATATCTATTTCTCTCTCTATTTATCTACATACCTACCTACCTACCTATCTTTTTATCTATCTGTCTACCTACTTACTACCTATCCATCCATCCATCCATCCATCCACCCACCCACCCACCCGTCCATCCATCCATCCATCCATCTATCTATCTATCTATCGATCTATTTATCTATCCACTAATCTATCTATCTACATATCCATCTCTCTATCTGTCTATTATACTTTCTGTGACTGATGGACGAAAGAATAGAACAAACATCAAATATGTGCTGTTCTCTTACTATTGCATTTTTTATACTGAAACATGATGAGGAAATATTGCCGTTATCACTTGTTCTCCCTAAAGCACACAAGCACTGTCCAGGAAATAGACACTGTACAAAGAGTTAACACACCTGTAACAACTTGTTTTGTAGACATCATCAGGGCAGTTTCTGTAAGCGGACTTCTACAGCCGCAGACAATCGTTGAATCCCGTGCATTCAAATAGATAGATAGATAGATAGATAGATAGATAGATAGATAGATAGATAGATAGATAGATAGATAGATAGATAGATAGATAGATAGACAGACAGACAGACAGATAGATAGACAGACGGAGAGACAGGGCAGACAGACAGACAGAAGATAGACAGGCAGACAGACAGATAGATAGATAGATAGATAGATAGATAGATAGATAGATAGATAGATAGATAGATAGATAGATAGATAGATAGATAGATAGATAGATAGATAGATAGATAGATAGATCAAAGATAATTGCCCTCTCTGTGATTACAAATCATTCAATATTTGATACTCTTTTGACATTTCATATCACTCAACAAAACACAATGTACACAAATCTATCATTAACTCATATACATATGTTCCACACAAATCTTTATACTCAGAATAATAAAAGTGGTTATTAAACATATAAAGATGTCGAACCGTATTAATAACTGCAAACATAAAATATATATCAAACCGTACTAATTAGTTGGAAAATAAAAGTCGGACAAGATCTATACACACTTCAATGGCGACATAGCGTGACGGTCAGGTTTCTTTGTTGTTTCTAGTGCTCTACAGAAGTGCTGTAATATTGATTTTTATTCTTGTTTCTTTGACTGTTTTATGGTTTGTGGATATTTTTTTCTGAACGATATATAAAATGCTTCTTTTTATCTGATTTTTCTCCGGAGAATCAGAACACATTTATATCTATCAAACAGAGGAATTGCATTTCCGAAAGATATTTACTGATCTGACAACGCGGGTGACAATATTGATAATTATATTGTGTCTGAGTTAAAGAAACATTTCTGACCCAACCTCTAAAATTTAATAAATAGAAAACAAAATCAGGGTCTTTGTCTACTTGGAGACGATGAGCAAAAATCAATAAAATATTGTACATTGCAAACGGACATATTGGTGACACAAAACATTTTCCATCATTTTCTCATCTACGAGTACAGTTGTTACAACCATCATACACATTTCATATATAGAGAGTTCTAATAGTATTCTGTCACAAAATGCACAAATATACAAGACAATAATTTTACCTATCCCGTCGGACAGATTACTTAACTATTCGTTAATTACTATAATTATCGCGGACAGTCATATTTCTGGCATACTGCCACAATTATACTAACTGTAATTAAATGTTACTATTAGTTCAAGTTAACTGTCTGAGAAAAAAGACCATTTTGCTGCTTTTGAAAGATTCAAACATTATAAATGCATTGCTTCTTTAGTTCATATTTCAATTCCAGTTCTTGTCATGCAATGATTTTACACGTAACGCTAGAACTATAGCGAAACAGTCAAATAATGGCCGATGGCTGGTAAGGATCTTCATGGTGGTGCATCGGTGGAAGACAACCAACAAAGTCCCAAGCGAATATAACTTGAACTTTTAGTAAGAGCGTATAGTCATTTACACTGTCTATGGTTAACTGATTCTAGATATAAATTGATTTTTTAAATAAGAACTGCATACAGTCATTGACGATGTCTATGGATAACTGATTCTAGACATAAATTGATCTTTTTAATAAGAACTGCATACAATCATTGACACTGTCCATGGATAACTTAGTCCAGACATAAATTGATCTTTTTAATAAGAACTGCATACAATCATTGACACTGTCCATGGATAACTTAGTCCAGACATAAATTGATCTTTTTAATAAGAACTGCATACAATCATTGACACTGTCCATGGATAACTTAGTCCAGACATAAATTGATCTTTTTAATAAGAACTGCATACAATCATTGACACTGTCCATGGATAACTTAGTCCAGACATAAATTGATCTTTTTAATAAGAACTGCATACAATCATTGACACTGTCCATGGATAACTTAGTCCAGACATAAATTGATCTTTTAATAAGAACTGCATACAATCATTGACACTGTCCATGGATAACTGATTCCAGACATAAATTGATCTTTTTAATAAGAACTGCATACAATCATTGACGATGTCCATGGTTAACGGATCCTGGATAAAGATTGATCTTTTTTTTTTTAAAAGAACATTCAATCTCTGTTCATGCTAATTTCTAAGCCTGCTGAGTACTATATCTTCTTGAGAAGACTGCATAGAAAGAGCAGAGACAGAGCGGTCTCACATCAAAAACGCTAATTCACTTCATTTTTTAAAAATAACAACAGAAAAAAGTGATTTTTAATGAAGTAATGTTTAATATTTTACAAATAGAAGTTTAAATATGTTTGAAATGATTAATAGACAGTAATTTATATTTATTAATTGGCTGTTATTGTTGAGCTTGCAACTTCTGCACATAAATTATAAATATGTGCAGAAAAACTAAATCGATCCTAAATTGAAACTAAAAATAACACATCAAAGTGTTTCAAATCATTTTAGTAAATAACCAAATAATTTCCTTTTGTATCCCTCTAAGACGTGACTTTTTCAAGTTTTCGTTGAACACATATGAACGCTTTTCTTATTATTATTAATAATTGTTTTTTTTCTGATTGAAATTAAAAAATTATTATTTATAAAGAAAATGAATACATATTTATTTATCCCACTATTAAGCAGAGAAAAAGTAAAGCCCACACTTAATTTTATTTTATTAGTTTAATTGATCGTAACAATAATATAAAGATTTTGCCTTTACATTATCTTAATTTGCACTCCTTGACTCACTTCTAACAACATGGCGATGTTTGTTCCCTCCAATCTGGTGCGTCCATTTACGTCTTGCTTGAAAATAGTCCTGTTAATACGAATCTCAACTTTTCGTAATAATGTACAGGCATGGTCAAACACCGATTCTTTTATAGATTTGAACCGTTAAAGCAGTTTAAGTGCACCCGAGTAAAAATCTTTTCTCGTTGGGCAAACGACAATCGCATGTATTCAAACCTCAGACCAAAAGGCCGGCTGAAAGCAAATAGTCCTTCCCTCCAACCCCAGGATGGAATTAGGCCAATAATTACCACGTAATCTATATTCCAGCGAGAGTGAAATTAACAGCTGTCAAAGACTATTCAAATGTCTGCGCCTTTCAATCCAGAAAATATCGGTTTCAAATTGTTTTGAGGGCGTAACAAATACGATTTTCAGTACCAAAATATTTAGCTCTTTTTTAATATCTGCTGAGAGTGTAGTATATGTTTACTTTAGATTAGTTCCGATAGCAGAAACATATAAATAGCGGGCAAATACCTAGCGTCATTCACACACGTCTCCCGGACAGAGGCCTTCTCTTTACATGACAGAACCGCAGTACAGCCTGATTCCTGTTATATTCCGGTAAGTAGACATGCTAGTCTATCCAACGCAACTTGAATTTTAGTAATCTTCTTAGAAGATTTTAAGATATTAATGCTGGGGTGGGGGGAGCCGAATTTGAATATATACTAACGGTGAGGAGAGAGTTAGAGATATTTTTTGTTGTTGTTTTAAGACACAAAATTGTTTGTTTTCTTTCATTTATTTTTAACTACATAAAGTAAGCCCTTCTCCTTCTACTGATACAGTGCTGGAATACTCGCTATTAAGTGGCAAAAGCAGGTTCTTAGACTAATGGAAGACCAAAAATATGTTCCCCCAAAATTCTTTAAACTACAGAATATTGTAGTGAAATGCTAAAATGACGTGGCTTTTAAAACACTATCAAGTATTTGCATGGTCTAAGCATAACATATATCTAGGCCTCTATGATTTAATCCTTTTAATTATAATTGCAATATATTTATTTTTAATTCATATTTGCGAAATGTTTAGCACATCATTATTATTAATACTATCGATGATAATTAAGATGATGAGGGTGATGATTTAGACAGTAATTGTACTTAGGATGTGTTTCAAGTTGTCATTTACCTCAGTCAGTTCGAGGAATATTCAGTACCTGAGGAACTAATTTAAAAGCTGCAAGTTTGAAGGTAAAAAGATCAAAATTTTCTAAATGCCCAGACTCGTTGTTAGCCACTTCCATGTTCTTATGACTTACCGTATACATTATCTGGCAGGCATTTATACAGAGATCTTAACATACACATTATATGGCAGGCATTTATACAGAGATCTTAATATACACATTATCTGGCAGGCATTTATACAGAGATCTTACCATACACATTATCTGGCAGGCATTTATACAGAGATCTTACCATACACATTATCTGGCAGGCATTTATACAGAGATCATAACATACACATTATCTGACAGGCATTTATACAGAGATCATAACATACACATTATCTGGCAGGGCATTTATACAGAGGTCTTTCCATAAAAATTATTTGGCAGTCGTTATACAGAAATCTTTCCATACACATTATTATTATTATTTGTACCGAGATCTTACCATACAATTGGGGGGGGGGGCAGTTATTTATACAGAGATCTTACCGTACACATTACTGGGAAGACATTTTACAGAGATGTTACTGTATACAATATTTGGCATTCATTTGTACATATATCTTACCATACACTTTATTTGACAGGCATTTAAATAGAGATATTATCATACACAATATTTGTCAGTCATTTTCAGAGATCTTACTATACGCAATTTTTAGTTATTTGTACATATATCTTATCATAAACATTATTTTGTAGTCATATATACAGAGATTTTACATACAAATAATTATTAGTTATATGTACAGGATTACCCGCTGGAGCTCCAAGCATCTAACGAGATGAAGCAGACGTGGATTGCTGTGCTGTTCGTGCTGCTGGTTCTGACAGGCCAGGGAGACTGCAGACAGTTTCGCACAGAGCGAGAGCTGCTACGACAGGAACGTGACCTCATAAGTTGGTTTCAAGGCGTAGGACGTAAGTAGGACTGGCATAACGTAAGACATAAGTTGGCTTCAAGGCGTAGGACGTAAGTAGGACTGGCATAACGTAAGACATAAGTTGGCTTCAAGGCATAGGACGTAAGTAGGACTGGCATAACGTAAGACATAAGTTGGTTTCAAGGCGTAGGACGTAAGTAGGACTGGCGTAACGTAAGACATAAGTTGGCTCCAGGGCGTAGGAGGTAAGTAGGACTGGCATAGTATACGAGTGTGGCTGCATAGATTAGAGAGTAAGGCAGCTGCTTAATATAGTAAGACAACTGGGATAGCACAATTGGCTGAGTGTGACGTACGAGGCTATGATACAATGGTTTCTTCCTGGACAGTACTTGAAATCAACAAGCTTTAAAAACGGATGCTAGTCTATAGCCATCTTTTTACCTGCACAAATAAAGTAAGCCCTTCTGTATCATTGTTCAGTCTGAATATTTATAAATTATAATGTATATTCCTCTATGTCCTTGCTTGGTCAAGCTTAAAATTATAATGACTATACTTCCATGTCCTTGCTTATTGAAACTGTACACTTTTAAATTATACTGAATATTTCCCCACTCCTTGCTTGTTCAAACTTATTATATTGTATGTTCTTTTGTCACTGCTTTGTTCAAACTGTAAATTTTACATTTGTAAAATATATGTATTCTTAAGCCGTTGCTTGTTCAAATTGTACACTTGTAAATTGTAATGTACATTTTTCCATGTCCTTGCTTGTTCAAGATGTACACTAGTGTCACATAAAGGTATTATGCAGCCACACTTTCACTTTACGCTGAAAACAGTTTGCTTCCAAACCCTATTCAGAGTGACCTTTGGCTCTTACTTCCGTTCTGCAGGATGGCCTAATTGGTATTCTTCATTATTTCAAACGGACCATTCAGAGCACAGCATGCACGAATGGGTCGTTCGAACTACCGTTTACCGGCAGACATATCACATTTGACTGCAGACACAGCACGTACTGGTTCTCCAGGCATCAGTCACGTATACTACAGATGAACTATGACCCTTAATTGTTGGTAATTAATGCAACACGTATTGGTTCTCCAGGCATTAGATAGTCACATATACTACAGATGAACTATGACCCTTAATTGTTGGTAATTAATGCAGCAGGAAACCATCCACTTCTATCTATACTGAGGAAGGTTTGTGGTTTTGCTTGCAGCACTAATGTTATATTTATCTTAAGATTTAACATTAATCATATTCTCCTATTTATTATATATCTCGCTGAAAACAGACATTATATGATACTAAGTGGACAAGAGTGTTCTGTCAAGGAACAGAGATTAACAGTTCTGTCAAGGAACACAGGTTGACAAACTCTACGTCCCTGTGCACTGACTGGCGGATCGACACCTTATCCTTTGACGAACGATGATCCACGAAGGCATGAGCGAAGCAGACCTTAGACTAGAGCACACGTGTGCACCAGTCGTTTTAAAGAACCACTAGGACCCAAGACAACCTGTCGGGCGCCATTCTAAGCTAAGTGGGCTATACGATCAACAGCTTCTGATTCCCTCAATAACTTCAACAGCTTCAGCCTCTCCCACATGCTTCACATCACAATACTTATATTAACGAATCACATAGTTCTGATTATGAATTATATTCTCCCAATTATCTTTTCATACTGTTTATAACAATATGTAACCAACAGATCCATTTTTATTTGTCTCATTAAATATATTTTATATGATGTTAATCTATCAACTTTCTTTAATATTCCTGGCTGTATGTATCAAGGATCTCGGAGTTTTATTCTATTCTTCTGTTCTTCCTATCTTCCTTCTTTCCAACACGTTAGGGGTTAGCCTACGATTACCGGAAGCTCATGGTGGTGGAGAGTTCTCGCCCATCTCCAACTAAACACCACAACTTGTAAAATATAATGTATATTCTTTCATGTCCTTGTTTGTTCAAACTGTACATTTGTAAAATATCATATGTATTCATTTGTCATTGTTTGTTCAAATGTATATTTGTAAAATATAATATGTATTCTTCTGTCATTGTTTGTTCAAACTGTATATATGTAAAATATAATATGCATTCTTCTGTGTTGTTTATTCAAATTGTACACTTGTAAATTGAAGTGTGTATACTTCTGTCGCTGCTTATTCAAACTGTACACTTGTAAATTATAATGTGTATTCTTCTGTCGTTGTTTGTTCAAAGTGTACGTTTGTGAAATATAATGTGTATTCTACTGTCATTGCTTGTTTAAACTGTAATCTTGTAAATTATAGTGCATATTCTTCCAATTAATTTCTTGTTTAAACTTTATATTAATAAATTTATTTAATTTATTTCCTCTTTTAAGTATATGTGCATTATGCATTGTCCTCTTGCATGCGGATTCATTTTGTTCTATTGGCTTTAGTTTTCTTTTTTTTGGTGAAGTATCTCGAAGGAAACCCTTGTAATTATCAAGTGTAATTACTGTAAAATGCTCACAACTTTTATCACAATAATCGTATTATTAAGTTTTGTAGTGGTATTAGTAGTAGTAATAGTAAGAGCAGCAGTAGTAGTGGTAGACGTAGTAGCAGCAGCAGGAGTAGTGGTAGACGTAGCAGTAGTAGTAGCAGCAGTAGTAGTGGTAGACGTAGACGTAGTAGTAGCAGCAGTAGTAGTAGTAGACGTAGTAGTAGCAGCAGTAGTAGTGGTAGACGTAGTAGCCTCAGTAGTAGTGGTAGACGTAGTAGTAGCAGCAGGAGTAGTGGTAGACGTAGTAGTAGTAGCAGCAGCAGCAGTAGTGGTAGACGTAGTAGTAGCAGCAGTAGTAGTGGTAGACGTAGTAGTAGCAGCAGGACTAGTGGTAGACGTAGTAGTAGTAGCAGTAGTAGTGGTAGACGTAGTAGTAGCAGCAGGACTAGTGGTAGACGTAGTAGTAGCAGCAGTAGTAGTGGTAGACGTAGTAGTAGCAGCAATAGTAGTGGTAGACTTAGTAGTAGCAGCAATAGTAGTGGTAGACTTAGTAGTAGCAGCAGTAGTAGTGGTAGACGTAGTAGTAGCCGCAGGAGTAGTGGTAGACGTAGTAGTAGTAGAAGCAGCTATAGTAGTGTCACAAAAAACCTCACCAAAGGCTTAGCAGTTTTGTGATTTGTCAACACTACGTAGGACTGTTAGCTGTTCGTTACAAATCCACATGCACACACCATGGATGTTTGTCTGGCTCTTTTTATTTATGCATGCAATGGTTACATATGCTGACGTGTTTGTATACGAGATTGCATATGGAATGGAACATGTAGATAAAATGCTGGACAGAACGGAAAACGGCAACACCACACTCACTCTTTCAAAACAAAAAGCAGACGAGATACTATTTTTTGAAAGGAGTATGATTCAATTTTTCTATGGGCTCTCTTTCATGTGGTGATAATCATTCACCCTGCAAATCATTCATTCATAAACATGCTCTCCGGGAGTGGGGGGGGTTAATGTCCTTAAATGATGCGTGATGATGTAAACAATGCAAAAAAATAAGCAATAAATTTAAACAGAAAATAATGCGGTAACTTGTTATTGTTGTTGTTCCATTCACACTCACCCCAGAAGCTGCAATAGACCTTTCATCTTCACTATGTTCTTGGTCTTGATCTGCTTCTGGGGGGATCCCCAAAGCCTCCCTGTGGTGCATATGAGGTGGAGGGCAGGACGGCTGGTGGAAGGGGGCGAAACAGGTCACACATATTTATGGTGCATACCCTCAACTCCCATCCCCTATCAGGGAGGGGGGACGGAAGCCGTCTTTTTAATGCAGTAACTTCTGCTATCAACAATAATATTACTAGCATAAAGTTCACTATGAAAAGGTGTCAATGAAAAGTCTGGCTACTGAGTCTTCCTACAAGTATATAAGATAAATAGCAATTAAATTCTTAATGAGTCTTATTAATTATGTGCACTGAGGTTTTCTTAAATAGTTCTATTTAAGATTACTCACACACCCTTTAGAAATTGGGTAAGTTCAGTCAAAAAAGAATATATTATGAATGCCATGCAGAAACAATTGAAATGAAGTCATAGACTACACATAGACCTGAGGGATTTTATACGCTTGACCCTCCCTGGTAGCACTCTCACTGGTGCCAAAATCAGTCTCGATGCAGTCCAATAACATTAACCGCCTGTCTGTAGGTTAGGTCTAGCTGTTGCATCTGTTGCCATCAGTGAGGTGTCCTCACAGCATAGTATTGCCGACCATCATACATTGCCTGGATGTAATCAGTCCACCCATGGAATTGGTCTGGTTCAAGGCCACTGGCTGTCTCCAGATAGAGTGTCCCATATGACTGCTTTACCTTGACACGGCAGTGGTTTGAGCTGTCTCTCTCCACTAAAGTAAAGACAGTCTTGTTTCAGCAAACTTCCACTTTTTTTAGAGCCACCATTTACTTCCAGCATAACTCAATAGGCACTCAGAAATGGCAAGAGCCATAGGAAAATAGGTCTAGTCCTCTGCTGTCTCTTTTGCTGTGATTTTTGAAATATGAATAATTAATAAAGTCGATTTATTAAGAACAATCTCAATGCAGCTTTTAAATTATAAGCTACTTTAAAGAAATGAAGTATTTTTTAGTCATGTACAAATTGCTCGCCCAATTAGCATTTATAAACACTTTAGCCGACTGTCTCTTGCATAGTACAAAATATGACATTACGCTTTCTGCGTGCGCTCGTGGCCCGATAAGGTCAAGGAAAAGGTTATGCACTGTTAAAATTATTTGTTTTAAAATTCTTTTGGCGAGTTCACTCCCCTGCTCTGCGACAAGTAGTAGCAACAACAGTAGCAGTAATAATAGTAGTAGTAGTATATAAATGCTTTGATTATTTCAGTCTTAATCAACACTTTTTAATCTCTCCACAAACTTTAATTCTGTGTCGAAATGTATGCATAATAATCAATTAATATCAAAGCTTAGTGGCCTGACAAAAATACTCTATTGAACTAACATCTACATTTCATTACCTCGTAATTACAAATAAGTTACCTATAGTTAAATCTATAGCTTTTTCAGCAATTGGTCTAGTTCTATAAAAGAATATAGACAATAGAACTAGACTGGTGCATTTACTTAAAATCTAAGTATTTTTTACGCAATTGTTATTTATTTAGCAATTTATTATTTAACAAACGTGCACTATGTGGCTAAAACTATTGTCACACCTGTCGTTGTAGAATTTGACTGCGGTTTCAGTACAACTAATCACTTAACAGAGTGTAGGACTTTTACTTCAGTATACTTAAACACCTTATAGAGTGTAAAAATTGGTTTCAGTAAAACTAACCACTTATTAGAGTGTAAGATTTTGGTTTCAGTAAAACTAACCACTTATTAGAGTGTAAGATTTTGGTTTCAGTAAAACTAACCACTTATTAGAGTGTAAGATTTTGGTTTCAGTAAAACTAACCACTTATTAGAGTGTAAAAATTGATTTCAGTAAAACTAACCACTTATTAGAGTGTAAGATTTTGGTTTCAGTAAAACTAACCACTTATTAGAGTGTAAGATTTTGGTTTCAGTAAAACTAACCACTTAACAGAGTATCAGACTTTCACTTCAGTAAAGCTGACCAATTATTAGAGTGAAAAATTTTGACTTCACTACTGAAAGAGTGTGAGACTGACTTCAGAACAATTAACTATAAACAGAGTTTAAGACTTCGAAGAGAACAGTTAGCCATTTACCATATAAATGTGTTTCAGTAGACGTAAAGATAAACACCTATGACATTATCTTGCAGATAGATAGATAGATAGACAGACAGACAGACAGACAGGCAGGCAGGCAGATAGATAGATAGATAGATAGATAGATAGATAGATAGATAGATAGATAGATAGATAGATAGATAGATAGATAGATAGATAGATAGATAGATAGATAGATAGATAGATAGATAGATAGATAGATAGATAGATAGATAGATAGATAGATAAAGAGAGAGACAGACAGACAGAGAGAGAGAGAGAGATCTGACCGATTTTGTGCTGTGTATTTTGCAGTTAAGCTAGCAGACGTTATGAACCGCCTTAAGAAACACATTTACTCTGGCATGACAGTTAAAGCGTGCACTTTGGCTTGTGAGTGGTATTCAGGCAACATATTCATGGTGTTCTTCTCCGATTGGATTGCCTGGATGGTCTGTGAACCTCTGTGCGACCAGTAAGTAAAATATATTTTGTTATTTTCATTTATATTGGCTTATGGAGTATTTAAAAAATAATATGAACATTAAAGAAGAGGACGGTATGCGTCCATTAGTGCAAAATGATGTTAAAAATTCATTGAAAATAATATAAATATGTTAATATTTTACTAACTCATCAAAATCACTCACAGGGCTACTTTTTCTTCTATCCTTTTGTAAGCAGAAACGTGGAATTCACAAATTCTATTTCTATTGAATAGTAACACTTTTAATGCTTAATATCTGATCAGTATCTGTTGTTTTTTTCCCTAGTACTTTGAGGATTCTGCAAGACACTGTGGGCAAGAAAAGAAGTAGACGCTTATTTGAGCAGTACAAAAGAAGCAAACACTTGTACGTGTAGGAACAAAAGAAGCAGACTCTTGTATGAATAGGAACAAAAGAAACAAACACTTGTGCGAGCAGGCTCAGAAGAAACAAACACTTGTACGAGCAGGCTCAGAAGAAACAAACACTTGTACGAGCAGGCTCAGAAGAAACAAACACCCATGTGAACAGACACTATCTGTCAACAAATAAGTTAAATTACCAATCTATTTCATTTCTTTAATTTCTTTCAAGTTTTCAGGTATGACTGAGCTAATGCAACATTTTTAATTAATCAAAATATTACTGAAAGCAAACAAGATCCAAACAACATTATCATATAGACACAAACATCCCTTAACAGTTATAAATTTGAAAGAGTTCTTGAATTTGATGTGGCGTCTTTTAAAATGACTTTATTGCACATTCTCTAGATATAAATTTGAAACGGAAAAATACGTAAATAGTCATTATTGTCCAAAACATAATTTTAACAAAAGTTTTATGTATGTTTCCATTTTTATTTTTTTTTGCCATTTAATTTTTGACCTATTTGTAAATTCAAAACCTCAATAAACTAAATTATTATAATATAGTTATATTTAATCAAAAAGACAAATATATTAGAATGTTCTTCTTTGAGTTATTTACTTATGTACTTTACGTATAGATTTAATTTAGATTGACTGAGTGAGTGAGTAACTGTACTGAAAATGCAAGGAATGCTTTACATAATAATACTTTTAAATCACCAAAACGATGGCAGTAATCACTATTCTTCAACCAAACACGTTTTCATAAATACATTTTCATTATCATGTATTTACACATTTCTTTGAAGAAAATCCTCTGCATTATACAACTTCCAACAATTAACATTTTAATGGAGAAGATGCAAGAAGAAATTTGCTAAAATATTGGAAAGGTATATCAGATATAAATATGCAACCATAATATTAAAATTACACCTAATATGACGTCACTCAAATTAATAATTATTAATCATTATAATGATTTCGATGTCTCATGGCAATGATTACAGACTGAACGCTATGTTTTGTTACATCATACTGTTGCCAGAGAAAGGGCGTAGTCTGTCTGATTTCAAGTAAGCATCCAAGCGTGGCCGTGCTTCCAGTCGTGACTTAAAGGCCCTCAGTAAAGGAATGTCGTCTGCAATCTTGGTCCACGCTTCCGGGAACTGAGCCTCGGTTGCACGTAGTACATGTAGGAGAGCCAGATCTACATACGTCACTTTGTTGCCAACCACAAAACTGCGAGAATAAGAGTATGCAGAGATCAGGCTCCATATATAATTTTTAATGTCATACAATATTTAAAATATAATCTCTCTCTCGCACACACACGCACACAAACACACACATATACACTCATACACACTCAAAAGCTACTCATTAAATCTTCCTTTACAACAAAACTTTCAAGACTACAAGGAACATTTTCTACCAGCTCCCGAGACACGTAGACAGGCACACACTCACACACACTCACACACACACACACACACACACACACACACACACGCATACACAACTGCTTATGTAAGCACATAAGCGAAGTATGTTTTATTTTTATTTTTTATTTTTATTTATTTTTAACAGAAATATGACTTTGACGTAACAGAACAGAAAGATAGGAGTGCCGGCTGATAGTTCTTCGCACTAAATCTAAAGTAGGGCGTTTCCAATCTGCTCACCCTTTCCCGCCCTCATTGGCTGCCAGGGTTTTCTCGAAGTGCTTGAGAAATACGGGAAGGCGTTCCTTACGGAAGAATTCGATGTATGGCTTGGTTTCCTCAACCTGATCAAAATAGGAGGCCCTCCAGTTCTTCCCATGGAATGCCAAACGACCTGCCACGTAATAATAATAAATATCACTTCAAGGATTTTTTTTCGGCTAGATGTTCAACGAAGTTAACTTCTGGATTGTGTGATGAAATTTTTTAAAGAATTATCATAGTGGCGAGCAGAGAAGGGGGAAACAAGCTTCGTGAAATGCTTGAATCAAAATGAGTAAAATATTTAGGGTCGTCTTAATAACAAGACGATTCTCTGGCAACCCTTTAAATAAAATTAATTACCACAAAATAAAAATCAGGCTACCGTTAGAAATAATTTAGATGACGAAGACAATTAGGTGGAACCAAATAATTAATTCATCAATCTCTTACATAGTTTTCCAGCTCTATCGGTTTATAATGCATTCCTTCGAGCATGTGCAAGTTTTTTTTTTACATGACCAGCTTGACCTTCAAGCACGTGGGAGTTTGTTTTTATCACATGGCCAGCTTTATGTTGCACTGGTGGTTTTTTGGAGTGAGCCGGTATTAGCTTACCCAACGAAAAATTTCTTCATTGCCAGCCTTATATTGTTTGTTTAGTTTCTGCTGATGTCTTTAAATCTTTACTGTGATTGTTAGTTTCCTATTCAGTTATGTACACCTGAGAACATATTAAAAACATTTGATTCTATTTATGATCACAGCAGTGATGACAACACTGACGGAGAGCGCTTGTGAGTGTGCGCCAAACTGGTGCGGCCTGCTTCCACACTTTCCGCCAAACCTCCCGCCCTTCCCCTCGAACATAAGTGTGAGGCAGTGGTTCTACTGGGGCACTCCAGATTAAATAATGTCTAGTGACGAAATGATCAGTGCAAGTCCCAGTGGTGACGGTAAACTGATATCGAATAAACAAACAAACGCAAAGCAGTGATGTAGATTAGGATACACATTAGACACACGTGTTTCTATTTAAGACTGTATGCAAGCATATGTCTGCACATTCGCCATGAGCTAACTATAAATCCAAATATTAAATAAAAATATTTAATAAAATACATTTAAAAACTATCCAAGTGTTCAAGTGTTTATAAAATAAACAGATCCCACAAGGGGGAAAAAATTTAAATGTTAGAAAAAACGTGATTTGGGTAAATTATTCTTCATTGAAGAAAAGACTTAATTTCTGATAAAACTAAAATTAAGTGTCATTTAAAAAAAATCCACTCCACGAAAATGAAACTGCACCAACAGTTCAATCATTTATTTATGCACACACGCACACATACACACAGGAGGCACACACGCCCATCTATTTAACTTCCGTCAATTTTATGTTACTTTCTCCATTAATCTGTGATATTAATAAAAACCAACGGTGAAGGTCATTTTATTAAATGATGCTCGAATTTTCACTCTCAATGTGACTTATAATCAAGCCTTCCAATAAACAAATTCATTCATATTCCTACCAATGCATTCATTTTAATGTTCCACTCGCCACACGACGGGCAAATACTTCTGTTGTGATTATATAAAATCAAGAAAGTTGCCAAAAGCGATGACTACATTTCAATCACCAGTCATATGATAGGCAAATACTCTAGTATTTAAATAAACTCTCTAGACGACGATAATAAATGTCAGAAAAAATTAGTTTTTATTAAGAAACAAATAAAATAAAACAGACAGAAAATCCGAAAACGTAAAAAGGTGTTATTTTAACAGAATTTACTGTACATTTGAAAAGTATTAATGAAATCTTGTTTTTAAGAAATAGACCCTAAGCAGTCCCCCACCTCGTCATTTTTTTTCGGGGGGGGGGGGAGTTGAGTAGGAAGGAAGAGATGTCACTTAAGACGTTTTTGAGGGAGTAACCGTACTATTCTATTCGAGATTATTTGTCTTCACACTGCAACACACCCTCGCTGATGTAGTCGTGGATGGTAAAATTGATCTGCTCTGCATGCCACTCATCGATCTCGTTTGTGGGGTACAGGCCAAACTTCTTCCCCAGGTATTTGCAAATCACCCCTGTCTGGGCAAGGCTAAAGTCGCCTGTGAAGGTAATAGAGAGTGGCATTGCACTTATTGTTTCAAACCGAACTTACACCAAAATATATAACATACTATATTATTTTATTATTGTTTCTTTCTTATGTTAAAAAGAAAATTTTCTATATTACTGTAGCATTGTTTACATATGAATACAGGAGGAGAGAAAGATGACACAGAATCAAATGTTGTTTAATTACTCCCCCCTCGCTGCTTACTGGAAATTGAACCTGGTTTCTCAGTCACGCACACACACACACACACACACACACACACACACACACACACACACACACACACACACACACAAACACACACACACACACTCAAGAGCAGTTAAAGAGAACGGACAACAAATGACAGCATCCCGCACATTTAGCCCTATGCTAAACATAGATAATATTCAATATAGGTCTAGCCCCCCGACTCCTTGTGAATGCAGTCCTTATGACATATATGTACAGAATGGGACGAAAAATCATTGTCAATAATATTAATTTTAATTAGTAAATAAATGAAATGGAAATAACGAGATAAATGTCCAGGTGGATGGAAATAACATATGGCTCAATGTCATCATTTATTAATGAGGGATTTTAGTGCACATAGTACTAGCAATGTTAATGTCTTTTTGAGTGTTTTCCTTTTGACTTATCTTGGACCAGAAGAAAACCTGTCTCTCAGCTAATGACAGCATCGGCATGTTGTTCTTTGGGTTCTGTGAAAGAAGGTGTGGTTTGGTGACTTAGCCTGGAACAACAAAGTGTAGAGGTAGTGGTTGAATGAGCAACCTTTTTCATAACTGGTCAGTCCATACAAAAATGCCAGACTGGGATGAAATTAATAATATTTTTCCTTATACACACAGCTTGTAATTGTGCATGAAAGTGACATCATTCAGCCACTTTATACAGAGACAAGAAAAAGCTGAACAAAACTGTCATTTTCGACCAGAAGTCTTAATTAATATTTATGAATACAAAATTATATATAAACTATAAGCGTATATTAGCTGTAAAATGAAAGAAAAGAGTAATTTTGATAATTAGCTAGAGAAACCACGATACTGACCTTTGATGGCAATTAATCACTGAATTATAAAATCCACGTATTCTCACAAGTCCACAGACTCATAAGTATTCAGTCTTGGAAATATACTATAGGAGACAATTCTCTGTAGGAGATGCTTCAGTGTGGGTCTGAAAGGCAGTCTAATTTGGGGTTTCTCTAACTCGCCTATTTAAGTTTTCTACCATCTGTTGTCCAGATTTTAGTCTACTCAGGGGACACTTTTCATATCTGATCTAAGCATTCATTTCCCTAGGAATGCTGTCACTGTACAGATGTTGACACTTTAGGTACACTTTGCAGGAGCCAGAGCAGTGATAAGTTCAACAAGAGATTACATAAAAAAGGGAGTTGGGAACTCAAAACTAAGTTGAATTAAGATGTCAGAGTTAAAGGCTACAAGTTGAAATTACTACTTTTATAGCAATTTAAAGAAATAGGTTTGAAATAGTATTATTATTAATTGAATTATGATTATTAAATTCGCAATATTATGAATTCAATTAGTTTTTATCTTTATGAATTTAATAAAATTGTAAGAAGGTGAGCAGCCACAACACAATTACAGTCATTACAGTCACAGCCGAAACTTGGCAGATATTTAAATAAATTATCTTATTTTTTAGTTTCTATAACGGCCATAGAAGAAAACTGACGTCTCTATGGTATATGTTGACATATAAACTAATCAGTAACTCTACGTTATAGCATAAATTAGCAGAAATGAGAATACTGGTACACTAGATTAAATATCTAATTACCTTTCTGTATCAACGGTACCGCAAAAGCTGGGAATCCCTGCCACTGACCACCTGGAAATAACTCGGAGATGTTCTCGTTCACCTCTTTGAATGGCACCCCAGCTTCCTCAAACACTAGGCGTATAAATTCTGCCCGACCAGGCCCACCATTTAGTCTTTCCCGTGGCCAGTAATACAGCTTCCATGGCTCCTCTGACATACCGATCCTGAAAATACAGTAAAATTAACAAAAGAAATGGGTAACTTAGGTTTTTGTTGCAGTCTTTTGATTTATTTTTAACAATCTTTCTATTCCTTATTTCTAGTAATTTGTTCAACAGGTATATTAGACTTTTCTGAAGATGACTTGTCAAATATTTCAATTGCCTGGTGTTTCTTTCTGGTCATAGAAATTTAATTCCTACTATAATTCACAGTAGGCTTACACACTTTCATTATTCATCTTATTTTTTTTTATAGTAATAGATTTGTCACGATGAAAGCTAAGTATGTAAACATCACCAAGATCTGTGTGTGTATGTGTGTGTGTGTATATATGTGTGTGTGTATGTATGTGTGTGTATGTGTGTGTATGTGTGTGTGTGTGTGTATGTATATAAAAAAAATTCCATCACTTTATGGTATGGTGTTGCACAAGCAATGGACAGATAAGAAACCTGAATACAGTAAATGTCTTGTAGCCATTAGCAGTGGTTGCACTCCATAGTCAGGAAAGACCAGATATAATTGTCTGATACTAAAATAAATTTTAAGAAAGAATGGTATTTTAGGTGAGAAAATCTAAATGATTAATATATCATGCTTAATATGGATGTATATTATTAATTAATATTGTCACTTTCACCTTTTTGTAATTTAAATATTTTGCCTTACTTATTGCTAGAAGTGTGTGTGTGTGTGTGTGTGTGTGTGTGTGTGTGTGTGTGTGTGTGTGTGTGTGTGTGTGTGTGTGTGTGTGTGTGTGTGTGGATGTGTGTGTGTGTGTGTGTGTGTGTGCTTGTATACTTTAGTGACATCATTTATTACTTTTATTATTTACTTATTCTATGGTGTGCACGATTTCTGAAACCAACCAATAGTATCAATAATATTTCTCATACCACATTCATGGCAGTCTTATGTAATTTTAATATTTACTATTAAATGTATCAACATTTTCAATTATAACTAAGTGGTGTTTTCAGCTATTAACTGACTCTGTGCTTTTATGAAGACTGGCAGGACTGTCACGCCATACCATCTAAAGTTGCATCAAATTCGGTCATGTCACGCTAAACAGTTAATGACAACTGTTTGCAGATTCACGTTTCTAGTTGTATATGTCAGATAGAAAGAAGTAAACCTTACTAAGGCGATCTCGTACACAAATCACTTAGGCGGCCATAGCTACCAAGTTGTTTTTGTGGCCAGTGTTACCCAGAGCCCGCATGGCCACCAGTATTAGCCAGTGCCAACGTGGCCAATGGAAATGAGAAAGGGAACGGCAAAAGGAAATAAATAAAGCAATGAATAGTAACAGAAACTGGTGCGATAAGGAGGGTTTTCATTCTCTTTCTATCAGCAATTTGTTTTTAGGATCCTAAACACACACCTCAAATTGAGACACATAAACTTATGACATCTATGACCAAAGTGTGGGATACATTTTGGAATTCTTTATTTTTAAATTTAAACGAATAATAACAGTACAGTGGTCGTTCCAAATGAAGCTATTATATCCCATCAGGTGCAATTTTAGAATGTAGTTTGCAATTTATAAATTTTAATTCTGAAAATAATTACTTTTTCTAGTTTGGTTTGATTTAATCCGAGTAATATTTACAGTACAACCTCATAATTTTATGTCACCTTATATTAATGATGTATACCGTTAATGTCCAGCGAAATATATATATATCTTTCTATCTACTCCGCATGATTTTGTCAAACCCTGCAATTATTTAGGAAATTTTAATTTTAAATCATAGAACATCAAAGATCAAATATATATAGACAGAAATGGGACACTGTTAATGAATTCAGGGAAATATACTTTCATAGACATCTGAAGTGATAGTCTATATCTTGTAGAACTTGATTTTCTCCTCGACATGATCGCATGAATACAACTGGAGTCAATTTTAGTTTTACTGATATTTTTAACGATGAATAATTTAGAAGATCGTTCATCATATTTCATCGACGCTGTTGGTGTCAAAACCAAGCTCATAAATGCTGGTCATTTATTTAAATATTCATTGTCAGTCAATCAACATTTCTCTTGCTTAATGTCTTGAATTTCTCACACATATACTCCTTATCTGCTTCAATCTAGCAACGAAAATGAACCTCCGAGACAAATACACAATACGAGGACACTTGCATTATGTCAATAACAAAGTGCAACGTTAGAGAAATGTCCCGACTCGGCAATCACCTTAAAACGGTTGCCTCAGTACCTTGCAGTGTTCACACCCGGGGTGGAGCTGTAGTTAATTACAATTTATTTTAATAGTTGTAAATATGCAATGCTAGACTCAGATCGTGGAGACAAGTCTAGGAGAACTGATTACTAAATTAGTAAATACGATTGGTGTCTCTTGGTATTTAAATCTGGTGTGAAATGTGTCCTCACAAAAAATTAAAGGTTGTCCTGTGACTTATGACTGCAAACCATGACGTAAAGAAGGCGCGACTACGTCATAATGTCGTATGAATATGACGACTCTAGACCGTAGCCGCTGATGTGTGTGTGTGTATGTATGCATGCGTGCGTGTGTTTCTGTGTGTATGTGTTCTAAGGGTCTGTCGGTTAACTAACACTGAAGTACTTTAGTTCGTGGGGTTAAAGACAATGATCAAACAGGGTGAAGATGCGGCTGTGGGAGCGTATCACTGTAATAAATCTAACTCAAAACCATGGAACTTTCCCACACAGTGACAGAAGCTTGATCAGTACAACTCTTCCACTACCATCAATAGAAATTAGAAAAGTATAATAAATTAAACTCCTGCAACTTAACACAGATAATGTATATAAGCCATCTTTAATAACGCAGCAGTAGCTAACAATTAAAAGAAAAATCAATATAAGATATGATATGCAGCAATTTAAATGTTTTAATTAACATACACACACACTGGGCATCATGCGTACTTTACTAGCCTTCTAGTACGGATTATTATCTCCCTTTGTGCACAACGCTTTACCGGAGAACATTGTACTAAAGTTTCAACGGTGTTCATCATGAAAGAATGATTCGGTTCCTATTTATATTTCCAGAGATGAAGATGAACGATCTACTGAAATATTGAATCTTGTCTCCCCACACTCATACTAGCAAGTTTTGGGGACAGCAAACTGGGGTCGACTAGCGGCTGATTCTATTCCTTTGTTCTAAGTTAATATTTAACAGACTTTACACACAAACATAGACTCACTTTCTTTCTCCGCTCCACATAGAATCAGCTCGTCTAGGCCAGCTATAGAGTCTTGCTGTGTGCCCAGCCAAAATTTGACTCGAATATGTGTATATTGTTCGAATCCCAAATACATTTTTTTTCTCTCTTGAAAGCACAAATATTGGGCCTCTTCTGCTCAAAGGTCCCCAAGCACTGTGGGGGCAGTTGTTACCCCACTGCACTAAAAATAATAATGATAGAGTTATGTTGTTTTGTTTTTTTTTATCGTTTCTAGTGTTAATAGTAATGTTGACTTTCATTATTCGTCACTTGGTTATTTTGAGGTTTGTTCAGGATATTTTATTCTTAACCATAAATAAAATATTTCTTTTTATCTGATTGTTCTTTGGACAATTAGAACATTTTTATCTGATTATTCTTTGGACTATTAGAATGTTTTTACCTGATTGTTCTTTGGACAATTAGAACATTTTTATCTGATTGTGCTTTGGAAAATTAGAACATTTTTATCTGATTGTGCTTTGGAAAATTAGAACATGATTGTGCTTTGGACAATTAGAACACATTTTATCAATCATATTGAGTGAGGCATGTGATAAGACACCAGGGTTAATTTTCACTTACATATGCAGACTGTGTGAGTACTCTTGTTCTGGCACTAGAAGCGACGATGTAGATGTCTCCGCTCTCACCACCATTGGGATTCCTGTGGTAGATATTAGCCCAACAAGATGACTCGTGTGTCAATCACAGGAATTCTCACAAGATGAGGAACAACGTCGATGAGGCAAGAGGAAGGAAAACAGGCACAAAAGGCATGTCCTGAAAACATTCAAGTGCAACGCTTTTAATTCAGTCTATAATTTTCCTACACTCTCTTGCTCTCTTTCCAGTCACTCAACTTACATTTCTGCAAGCAAGAGAATTGTTAGCCCTCATACACACTCCACTCAATATACCTTGTTATAAAGCATATTCACTAATACATAGTTAATTTGACATATACATATCAATGAATCAATCAAAAATATACAATATCAAAATCAATACATGAAACAATAATTCTAACATACAAATTATTCTAAATTCATTCTCACATTATTGTTCTGACAACTCACCAAAGCTCATGGTTTGCCTTTAGAACCGGACTTTGAACATCAATCGCAAGTACTGCAAAAAGGTTTGACTCGCTATTTATACTGACTTTGCATGTTAGCTAGCCAGACTCACAAATTGGTGACTATCACAGACTATGCATTTTCACAGCCACCATGATAATATACTTATGATTTTGTTCTATCGAGTGCCCTTGCATTCATTAAGTGTTTACATATTAAAATTCAATTTAGTGAATTGTGTCTCAACCTGAAAAGCTTTTCATTCATGAATAACTGGAATAATTACATTATCTTAATTTTCACTCCATGACACACATCTAACAACATTGCTACGTCTGATCCCTTGTTTCTGGTGCATCCATTTACATCTTAAAAATAGTCCTGTTAATAAGAATCTCAACTTTTAGTAATAATGTACTGGCTTCGACAAAACCCGAGTAATACAAGGATCTAAACCAGTTAAAGCAATTGTTTCTCTATGAGCAAACGACAATCACATGTATTCAAACCTCAGACCCTAAATATGCAGACTGAAATTCTTCCCACCAACCCCATGTTGCAATCATGAAATGAAATTTGAAATTTAATAAGATAATTATAATAATTGCCACGTAATATGCAATCTAGCCGGAATGAAATCAACAGCTGTCAAAGACTATTCAAACGTGTACCCCTTTAAAGCCATATCTCGTGCAATTATATCTTTATAGGGGTGGGGGTAACAAATACGACTTTCAATAACAATATTTATTATTTTTAGTATCTCCTGAAATTGCAAATAAGCATACTTTAGATTATTTCACGATATCAAAAACATATAAATAGCGGGTAAATACCTAGCGCCATTCACCCACGTCTCCCGGCGAGCGGCCTTCTCTTACAGAACAGGACCGCAGAAAAACCAGATTCCTCTTATATTTCGGTAAATAGACATGATTAGTCTGACTCAGCGCATTTTGAATTTTAGTATATATAGTACATAGTTTAAGAGATCAGCACTGTTGTAGTATAGGGTGGGATTTGACTTTACACTGGGGATGGGAGTGGAGAATTGCTGATATTTTTCGTTTGTTCTCTTTTGCATTTGAAATGAAAAAAATTGTTTTTCTTTTCTTTTCTTAAACTTTGACTAGGTAAAGTAATCACAGTTTCTTATAGGGTTACAGTGCTTTAAAAGTCGTTAAACAAGTGGAATAGCAGAACCAAGATGCAAGAATACATATATATTTAAAGAAAGTTATTTTAACTACACAGTGTAAATTGTAGTGAATAATAGATTGACGAAGCTTTTAAAACGCTAAGACTCTTATGTCTGTATTGATTAAGCAATATATAACTTTTATTTGTATTTGCAATATATTTATATTATATATTTATAAACACTATTACATATCATTATTATTCATGTTGTCAGTGATAATTACGACGACTGTGGCATGTTGACCCACTTTCTCACGATTTTATTGAACTTATTAAAGGTAGAAATATCGTAACCAATATTAATACTATAATTGTAATAATAATAATAATTTAAATAGTAAAAATAGTTCTAACTTTATTACTTTCACTATAAACTTTGATTTCAACTTGTAGTATTCTAACTTCTGACATTTTATGAATCCCAGCCTCGCGTTTTCAGCTGCCTCAGTTATGTAATCTTCTGTCTAACTTGTCACTACTTCGGCCGCTACAAGTGGACCTATAGTACTGATATACACAAGAAAGATGGCACTCCTAGACAGACTGTACACAAGAAAGATGGCACTCCTAGACAGACTGTACACAAGAAAGATGGCACTCCTAGACAGACTGTACACAAGAAAGATGGCACTCCTAGACAGACTGTACACAAGAAAGATCCCGCACTCCTAGACAGACTGTACACAAGAAAGATGGCACTCCTAGACAGACTGTACACAAGAAAGATGGCACTCCTAGACAGACTGTACACAAGAAAGATCGCACTCCTAGACAGACGAACGCTAGGCTGGATATGAAGACTATCACCCAGGGTTGTGAAAATCTGTATAACAGATGTCAGAAAGTTTAAATAGTGTAAGTTAGAGAAACCAAACTTAGACTGTCTTTGACCCACACTCGGCATCTCCTACAGATAGAAAACTGTATTAAATATTTCCGTCATTACATAATTATAGGTTTGTGGACTTGGGAAACATGAGATTTTATAATTCAGTGATTGCCAGCAAATGGTCAGTATCGTGGTTTCTCTTCCAATTATTAAAACTAATCTTTTTCTTAATTTTGCAGCTATTTGTGCACTTGCCTACATGTATTCATACGCATCTGTAAGTGTACCGTTAGTTAAATTTCTGAGTGAGAGTGAGTGCGAAGGTTTTGTCCAATTTTTCTCTCGTCTATAAAATTGTCTGAATACGTGAATATGCAAATTTAGACATTCCATCAGGAGTTCTCTTATTCTCTACAGTAGGGTAATTTTTGCGAGTGGACACCAGCCAAGAAAAGGGCTGCTCGATTCAACTGCTAAATCTACTTGGACAGCTGCAAGGTCGCCTAGAAACGCACCCTTTCACGTGGACCAACTGACGACACACTAACGCTTATGACAGCTGCGAACTTCTCCATTCGGCCACCAGAGCGGAAAAAATGTTTTAAAAGAAAAACACTAAGAAAGACATTGCTACTGCTCGTGCTATGTTCATGAGCGCTAAGGTCCTTCTCTCATTATGATGACAACGACTGCTATATTTATGAGCACTAAGGTCCTTCTCTCATTATGATGACAACGACTGCTATATTCATGAGCGCTAAGGTCCTTCTCTCATTATGATGACAACGACTGCTATATTTATGAGCACTAAGGTCCTTCTCTCATTATGATGACAACGACTGCTATATTCATGAGCGCTAAGGTCCTTCTCTCATTATGATGACAACGACTGCTATATTCATGTGCACTAAGGTCCTTCTCTCATTATGATGACAACGAGTGCTATATTCATGAGCGCTAAGGTCCTTCTCTCATTATGATGACAACGACTGCTATATTCAAGAGCACTAAGGTCCTTCTCTCATTATGATGACAACGAGTGCTATATTCATCAGCGCTAAGGTCCTTCTCTCATTATGATGACAACGAGTGCTATATTCATCAGCGCTAAGGTCCTTCTCTCATTATGATAACAAAGAGTGCTATATTCATGTGCACTTCTCTATGATAACAACGAGTGCCATATCATTTTAATCTATCTGAACATATCTGGTTGTATTTTTCTCTATTTTCATTTTAACCTATTGTCTTGTCATTAAATTTCTTGTTAAAATGATTATTAACTTATTTTCTCATCCCGTCAAAGGGAATGGGGGGGGGGGGCTTGAGCTAGATTGAATATAATATTTTTTAGCCCAGGGCTAGATGTTTGTGACGCGTGATTTAATTGTGAGCCTCTTGTATTTGTTTACTAAGTGTATGTGTGTGTGTGTGTGTGTGTGTGTGTGTGTGTGTGTGTGTGTGTGTGTGTGTGTGACTGGAGGACCGGGAAACGGGGAAGGAATCAATCAAAGCAACATTTTATTCTTTTTCTCGTCTTTCTCTCCTGCACTTCACGTGTACACATCACAATGACAACGATGGTTATATGACGTCGTTTGTTTATGATGTGTTTCAAGTTATCGTCTCAAACAGTCTCTTAGAGGCAAAATAAGTACTTGAGGAAATTAATTTAACAACTGCCAGTGTAAAAGTAATAAGAGAAAAATTCCTTAACAACCAAGATTCGTTGTTATTCCTTTGCATTTACATATATATCTTACCAAACATATCATTTGGCAGTCAAGTGTTTCCTAACTGCCAAGATTCGCTATTAATCCTTTACATGCGTATATATCTTACCATACCAATAATTACTAGTCATTTGTACATATATCTTACCATACAAATGATTATTAGTCATTTGTATATATATATATCTTACCATACAAATGATTATTAGTCATTTGTACATATATCTTACCATACAAATGATTACTTGTCATTTGTATATATATATATCTTACCATACAAATGATTATTAGTCATTTGTACATATATCTTACCATACAAATGATTACTTGTCATTTGTATATATATATATCTTACCATACAAATGATTATTAGTCATTTGTATATATATATCTTACCATACAAATGATTATTAGTCATTTGTACATATATCTTACCATACAAATGATTACTTGTCATTTGTATATATATATATCTTACCATACAAATTATTATTAGTCATTTGTACGGAGATACAGCCGTTGGAGCTCCAAGTACGTAACAAGATGAAGCAGACGTGGATTTTTGCTCTGGCGTTCGTGCTGCTGGTGCTGACAGGCCAGGGAGACTGCAGACGGTTTCGCACAGAGCGAGAGCTGCTACGAGAAGAACGTGACTTCATAAGTTGGCTTCAAGGCGTAGGACGTAAGTAGGACTGGCGTAATGTAAGACATGTTGACTTCAAGGCATAGGACGTTAAGTAGGACTGGCGTAACGTAAGACATAAGAAAGATGAGCATAGTGTAGAACATAACTACAGCTAGCATGAGACGAAGTGCAACTGGTATAGCGTAGTACTCATCTACATCTGGGACATCGATCTATAAATAGGTGTCTGTTTTTCGCTAGTTCTGAGTACTGGTTTTGTCAAACTTTATCTATTTGTTTCCTCAGCGGTACACAATTTTCTTGTGTTGGTGTGATGTATTTATATTCGTAATCTAGAGGAAAACATTTTTTTTCTAGTTTATCAGCTTTTTCATTGCGTGGTCTATTTACATGTGATGAAATCCAAATTATTTTAACCTCTTATACGTTTGTTATGTAATGTCCTCTTGCGTGTGGATTTATTTTGTTCTGTTGAAAGTTTTCTTATTTATTTGTATCAAACTCATGCATGTTGTAAAATATAAAATTGATAAAGTGCTTGAAGTTTCTATAAAATTAAGTACTTTATTAAGGCATATGTTGGTGTTGGTAGTTGTTGTTGTTGTGGTGGTAGTAGTAGTAGTAGTAGTAGTAGTAATAGTAGTAGTACTGTGATCATTTCATCTTAATCACAGCTTGTTCAATCTCTCAAACTTTCTGTGTCAAAAATCACTTGATGTCAGATATCATAGCTGGCAAAATTACTCTTGTGAATTAGACCAAAATGTATGTACATCTCAAATTGCGTTTTCTCTAGTTAAATCTAAGTCGTTGTTGATGATTGACTAATTCTGTAAAAGATTAGAACTAGATCAGTGTGCATTGACTTAAAGTCTCTGCTTATGTGCGTAATTTTGATTCATTTGAACAATTTAATTTATTACTTAATTCAAATCTGCAATATCATACTAAAACTATTGTTACAACTGTCGTATAAAGTGTACGACTTCGGCCTCAGTACATCTAACCACTTAATAGAGTGTAAAGTCTTTGGCCTCAGTACAACTAACCACTTAATAGAGTGTAAAGTCTTTGGCCTCAGTACAACTAACCACTTAATAGAGTGTAAAGTCTTTGGCCTCAGTACATCTAACCACTTAATAGAGTGTAAAGTCTTTGGCCTCAGTACATCTAACCACTTAATAGAGTGTAAAGTCTTTGGCCTCAGTACATCTAACCACTTAATAGAGTGTAAAGTCTTTGGCCTCAGTACATCTAACCACTTAATAGAGTGTAAAGTCTTTGGCCTCAGTACATCTAACCACTTAATAGAGTGTAAAGTCTTTGGCCTCAGTACATCTAACCACTTAATAGAGTGTAAAGTCTTTGGCCTCAGTACATCTAACCAATTAATTGTGAGTAAGACGTTGACAGCTAACTACTAAATAGTGTAAAATGTTGACTTCAGAACAATTGTCTACTTAAAAGAGTTTAATACTTCGATCAGTACAGTTAACCAATTACTATAAAACTTTAATTCAGTAGAATATTATAAAGATTGTGACCTCCTGTTTTGTGTCTGGCAGTGAAGCTAACAGACGTTGTAAACCGCCTGAAAGAACACATTGGTTCTGATGAGACACTTCAAGGCTGTATTGGGACTTGCAATTCCTTTGCAGACTCAATCTTCCCGCCTTCCGTCTCCTCATGGATTGCTGGAAACGCCTGTGAACCACTTTGCAACACGTACGTGAAATATATTTTCTTATAATCATTTCTCTTGGTATCTACAGTATTTTGTAAAATTATAAGCATTAGGAAAGAGTACTATACGCCTACTGTTGATAGTGTAATATCTTGTTTTCGTTCAACAGTACATAGCAATAATAATTGTACGGTGTGGTATCTTTTAGCCACTAAGATTTAAAATCTCTGCTGAAGTTTTCTGTGGGTATTTCAAACCTTGGCACAAGAGGAGGTTGGAGGGCAAAGGGAAGGGGGAAGAAGAGAATCCTTGCTGCCTGCAGTGTGTGTTTTTGTGTTTGTGTGTGTGTGCGCGCGCGCGTCATTAATTAAAGCATTCAAATTGCTGCATATAATATCTAATATTGATTTTTCTTTTAATTGTTAATTACTGTTATTGTCGTTATTAACGTAGACCTATACACATTATCTGTTTGATACTATTCCTGAAATCCATTTATTTTACTTTTCTAATTTCTATTGATTGTAGTGGGAAAGTCGTACTTATCATGTGTCCTTCACTGTGCGGGGACGTTCGTAGGTTTTGAGTTAGATTTATTGCAGTGATACACTCCCACAGCCGCATCTTCACCTGGTCTGGTCATTGTCTTTAACCCCACGAACTAAAGTACTTAAGTGTTAGGTTAACCGACAGACCCTTTGACTACACACACACACACACACACACACACACACACACATATACAAACACAGTGCGTTTTACGTACTTTAGTAACCTTATATCATGGGCCATTATCTTCCTTTATGCAAAAAGCGGTAACACCGAGTGTTTCAATTCAAGTTTTCAATTTCCTAATTTTATTTCCACGGCGGACTTGAGTTTCACTGTAACATTGAATTTATATCCCTACACCCATACTAACACTTTATTGGACAGCAAATTGAGGTCAACTAGCTGCTGATTCTTTTCGAATGCACTATTTAAGTGCCTTCACACACACACACACACACACACACACACACACACACACACACACACACACACACACACACACACACACACACACAAAGGTCGTTCTTGATCAATTACTAAACAATAAGGATTAAATTCCTGGCTGTGCTGTTTATGATCGTTCTTGACCGTTACTAAACAATAACGATCAAATTTCTAGCTGTGCTGTTCTCTTAAGATTTTTCTTGACCAGTTACTAAACAATAACGATCAGATTCTTGGCTGTGCTGACCTCTTAAGATTTTTCTTGACCAGTTACTAAATAATAACGATCAGATTCTTGGCTGTGCTGTTCTCTTAAGATTTTTCTTGACCAGTTACTAAACAATAACGATCAGATTCTTGGCTGTGCTGTTCTCCTTAAGATCGTTCTTGACCAGTTACTAAACAATAACGATCAGATTCCTGGTTGTGCTGTTCTCCTAAACTAGACTTTGTGTATCGGGAACCATGCTGGCTTTTTGACGACAACAGTATTTCAAAATACTATCCTGTTTGGTCAAATGGAATTTAGAATGGGAGAATTTTGAGCAGAAAAAATTAAAGATCACATAAAATCAAACTGTCACGAATGACATTTGAACAGTGGAATAATATATGTATATAATTATACACATTATAAGGGTGGGAACTGAAACAGCAGGAAGCTACAGCACTACATTTTATTTTTTAAAATTATTATTTACTCAGATGCGTGTCTCATTCATATAATGAAACAAGTTCCAATGAAAATGGGAAAATAAAGTAAAGAGAACTCATCAGGAAGTGTTGAGACGTTAAGAATTGTGATTTTCTTTTTTTGTGTGTGGTTCCATGTTAAAATGAATTTAACGATTGTTATCTACTCACACTATAGGGTAATTTGTAAGGTCTACTTTATGTGTTCGGGGTGGTGGTGGTGGTGGTGGTGTAAACATATGTGTAACATATTAGGTAATGTGCAGTTCCGTTCCTAGTAAGTAAATGTCATGCATGTTTCTAACTGCTGTTAGTTCTTTGATATTTGTGAGAAATTTAATCTGACTTTATTTAATAACATGTCAGTCTCAAATTATTGAATTATCAAACACTTTGAATGCATTATATCTGATCAGTATCTGGTGGGGTTGTTTTTTTCCCTAGTACTTTGAGAACTATGAAAGAAACTGTCGGCAAGAAAAGAAGCAGACGCTTGCAGGAGTAAAAGAAAACAGACGCAGAAAGCAGACACGCGTACGAGGAGGCACTATGTCTGACAAATAAACTAAACTATCAATCCATGAGTTGATTTCTTTCATTTGTTTTAACTTTTCAGGTATGACTGAGTTAATACAATATTCTATGTAATCAAAATATTACCGAAAGCGGATAACATCATTATAGTGCAGGCAGAAGCACCCCTTAAAAAGTTTCTAAATTTGAAAGATTTCTTGTATGTCCATGAGGATTAATTGCTGTTGGTTCCATTCGTTTATGTCTCCAAGTCCTGATGGGGTATATTTTTTCTTGTTTTTTTATTTTTTATTTCTTACATCCTCTTATCTCCTTTGTTTGACCTTGATGACGTCATGGCCGAATATATTTGTTTCGAATATAAATGAATGAAAGAGTGTTTTGACTCCTCTCTTGTCAGCATGCAAAAGTATGAAAAGAGGAAAGAAAATGCGTGTTTTATGACTGTTGGTCTCATACCTGATGGGAGCAAGAAGTTCGCTTGCAGTGAGCAATAAATACTCCAGTACTCCAGTGTTTAGTGCCACTGTTCATAGTTTTATACACACCCCTATCGTTAACCTTAGCTAATATTCTCCATATAGTTTTGTCACTTTTGGTTCGCCTGGCTGACTTCTGAAGCCTTTAACTCCTCTTCACATTTCCAGCCCAATGACGTTAGCTCCAATACAGGAAGTTGTTGGCACTCCTATGTACGTTACAGTCCTTACCCGTGACACACACACCCTTCACAGGCAAACACATTCCATACAATATATTGCGCAGAGAAATCTAAAAAGGAACAGAAATAGAATCTGTCTGTAAACACTGTCGTATTCATACTGTTCTTTATAGGTTTCCTGTAATTCATTTCATTACAGCAGTTATCCCGTGACCCAGTGGCTGTTCTTGTTTTTTTCTTACAAACACATCAAATGATTTTTTACTAAGTTCCAAAAATCAAAATAATACTTTGGCAATGTCTCACTTTAAACAATTTATAGACTATTAAAATCAGTCGTTCACAATCTCTCCTTCTCCATTAACAATAAGCATATAAATTTAATATGGCGGCGACCATTATAGACATTAGCGCCAAGATATTTTTTCCCACCCAGTATCTATGGTAAAAAGTCAGTAAATACCTAAGCAATAACATACAAGTAATAGAGCATGATATATCAGATGAATATTAAAATAAAGAATAATACAAAAATTATATTTTGTATCCTACATATTTGCAAGTCAGGTGTACTTACCACAATTACATGACTTCAGTCTACTTACCTTCATGGGGGCAAAGATTCTAACATATTACTTCTCTCTCCTTAGTGGCAACACAAAGTAGGATGAGTTTTCTAAACTTATATTCTTTGCACTTCTGTACAATTGATTGCCACAATTCCACTGGTCTGCTTCAGGTAGTGAAAATCTGTTCTTGGCGATAAATCTTTAATTATACAACTTTAACATCGATCTCCACACACGACCCTGTGCCATCCAGACACTCATTTTGCCCCATTGCAAAGGTCAAATATAATCCATCGACCGTCATGGATTCGTTGTGCCCCATTGCAAAGGTCAAATATAATCCATCGACCGTCATGGATTCATTTTGCCCCATTGCAAAGGTCAAATATAATCCATCGACCGTCATGGATTCATTTTGCCCCATTGCAAAGGTCAAATATAATCCATCGACCGTCATGGATTCATTTTGCCCCATTGCAAAGGTCAAATATAATCCATCGACCATCATGGATTCGTTGTGCCCCATTGTAAAGGTCAAATATAATCTATCGACCTACACAGACTCGCTCTGCCCCTTTGTAAAAGTCAAATGTAATCTATCGACCTTCGTGTGCTCAACTTTCCTCTCATTAGCTGGTAGCACATGAATAATAGTGTATTCTAACATTTTTAATTGCATTGGAATCAAATATATTTCTAAACACAGTAACGTGCTAAATGATTATTTATACATAATCAGGTTAACCACCATTGCAGCCATCATGGCCCACTAAACAACAAAATTTAAACTAGAATAAGGTATAGTTCATTTTCTCACAGTAACAATTCTTAACGAGTCTCAAAACCTTTAGCATCTTATGCAAATTTGCATAATAGATTGCTTATATTAAAGTTAAAAAGTCTGAACAAACGTTATTCATATCTTAAGACAATACAAGAGGAGTGACTATATTGAACTGTGAGGAATAATTTACATGTTATTATTTTTCTGTTTAAAATATTCTTTCAATTTTTCCTTTTATAAAAATTTGCAATGATAATATTTTTAAATCACCATAATGGTGATAGTACTGGCTATTAATGGTACAAATACATTTTCATTAACATCATCTATTTACATGTTTCTTAGAAAAAAAGTGTTTATTATGGACTTCCAACAATTAAACTATTTCTTAGAGAACATGCAAGAAGAAATTCGCTACAATGTTTGAAAGATATAATAGATATAAAGATACAACTATAATATAAAATATAACACTCAGAAAAATTATGATTTCCATGGCTCACGACAAAGCTTGGTTTTGCTACATCATAAGGTTGCCAGAAAAGGGGCGTGCTCTGTCTGTTTTGAAATATGCAGCCAAGCGTGGCAGTGCTTCCAGTGGTGACCCGTAAAGACCTTCATTAAGGAATGTCGTTCTCATTCTTGTCCACGTTTCCGGGAACTGAGCCTTGGTTGCGCGTATCATGTGCAGGAGAGTCAGATCTATCGTACGTCACTTTGTTGCCAACCACAAAGCTGCAGAGAACGAGAGTGGGCATAGAACAGTGATTAATGGATTAATGAAATGTTTAAAATCTGGTGCAGGAAAAAATATTTAAATTTTAATATTATACAATGATTAAAATATAATCTCTCTCGCAGGCACAAACACAAAAATATTTAAATGTTAATATCATACAATGGTTAAAATAACATCTCTCTCGCACGCACAAACACAAAAATATTTAAATGTTAATATCATACAATGATTAAAATAACATCTCTCTCGCACGCACAAACACAAAAATATTTAAATGTTAATATCATACAATGATTAAAATAACATCTCTCTCGCACGCACAAACACAAAAAGAGAGACTACCTATTGGCGTACTCCGACTATATCTTAAATCTTCCTGTTCAACAAAACTGTCAGTACATGTCTTACCACAGTCCCGATACACACACTCTCTCTCTCTCTCTCTCTCTCTCTCTCTCACACACACACACACACACACACACACACACACACACACACGCGCGCGCGCACACGTGCATATATCTACAATAAACGAAGTATGTCTTATTTTTAACAGCAATTTGACTGTCACTTAACAGAACAGAAAGATAGGAGTGCCGACTGATAGTTCTTCGCACTAAATCTAAAGTAGGGCGTTTCCAATCTGCTCACCCTTTCCCGCCCTCGTTGGCTGCCAGGGTTTTCTCGAAGTGCTTGAGAAATACGGGAAGGCGTTCCTTATGGAAGAATTCGATGTACGGTTTGGTTTCCTCAACCTGATCAAAATAGGAGGCCTCCAGTTCTTCCCTTCGAATGACAAACTACCTGTCAAGTATTCATCATCATCATCATCATCATCATTATCATAATAGCTGCACAAAATCAAGCACTCAACACACCAAATCACACAAAACAAAATCATGAAAATCTCTAATGATTCCAAATGCAGATTCTCCAAATCCATGGATGAAACAACTGAACACATACTCTCCGGTTGTCAGTTTATGGCTGGAACAGAATACACCAAAAGACAAAAGGACGTGGCAAAGCTCGTACATAGAAATCTGTGTGAGAACTAAGGAGTAAAAGCTCGTACATAGAAATCTATGTGAGAACTAAGGAGTAAAAGCTCGTACATAGAAATCTGTGTGAGAACTAAGGAGTAAAAGCTCGTACATAGAAATCTGTGTGAGAACTAAGGAGTAAAAGCTCGTACATAGAAATCTGTGTGAGAACTAAGGAGTAAAAGTTCCGGAACGAGCTTGGATGCACCAACCAGAAGCAGTCACCGAAACAGAAGTCAAAATACCGTGGGACTTCGAAATAAAAACTCAGATCGAGTGATTCCTGCACGAAGACCATACAATGGCATACATTGTAGCCCTCAGTAAGTCCAACTGAACAGTAACAATCATTGATGTCGCGGTTCCAAGTGATAGAAACATAAAAACAAAACATAGAAAAAAAGTAGAAAAATACCAAGACCTCAGATTGGAAATCCAGTGGCTGTGGTGTGTAAAAGCAGAAGTGATAACTGTAGTGATAGGAGCATTGGGGAACATAATATCTGAGTTGGAAGGCTACCTGAATAAACTCCCTGGAAACCACAGACTCGCTCCACTACTCAAAGCAGGACTCCTCGGAAGTGCCCACATCCTCCATAAAACTTTGGATCTCCCAGGATCTTGGTAAGATTCCGAGATCTTGTTTCACAACCGACATTCATAACGGAAGTCGTTGAAAGAGGCTAAATAATAATAATAATAATAATAATAATTTATTTTCGGCTAGATGTTCATCGAAGTTAATTTTTAGATAATGTGATAGGTTTTTTTTATTAAAAAAATTACAATAGCGGAGAGCAGAGAAGCGGGAGGTAACTTTGTGAAATGCTTAAGTCAAAATGAGTAATAAATTAAGTACCGCCTTAATAACAAGACCGTTTTATGGTCTTTAAATAAAATTATTTACCACGAAATAAAAATCAGGTTACTGTTAGAAATGAAATTAGTTGACGAAAATAACAAGACGGAAACCAAATAATTAATTCCATCAAGTTTTAAATAAAATCTAGTGAAAAAGATATTAAATGTCAAATAAAAACGTCTTTAAGAAAACAAAACAAAACAGACAAAAACGTCTACAAATCGAAAATAAATTGTTCTTTAACAGAATTTTTGTAGAATTGAAAAAGTATGAATATAGTTTTGTTTTCAAGAAATAGATCCTACGCAATTCCTCCCATCATTTCTTGGGAGGGGGGGGGGGGCTGTCAATCACATGAGAGAAATAATTCATTTATTCCCAGACATTGAAGTAAATATAAAAGAATGTTATTTTACTTTTAATGTATTGTATTGTATTAATGTACAAATTTAGGTATGTGAAACAAAACAACCAGCTGCCTCAATATTTAAATTGACTACAGTCAAGATTAATTAGTTCTAGATAATGACAAAATTGCTATTCCATTATCTCTAAATTAATTGAAGCCAAGATTAATTAGTTCATATTTTATTTGATTAGATTCAGTTCTTCGAACTTTGCCGTGGTTTTTATGTAAGTCATGCAGTATTTGTTGTGGTAGTGAGGACTTCATCTCTGAATATTATAGAGGCCGTGGGCTTGTCTTTTTGTAATTTATAATTACGACTATGCCTATATACCTGTGCTGCACTATTTTCTGCGATTCCACGATGTGAGGAATATATCCTGAAGGCTCGTTACCTAACCTCCAAGTGACAGAATCACCCACGTAAAATGAAAACAATAACATAAAACAATAATAGTTAGAGGTGAACTTATGATAACAAATGAACAGTAAGATGATCAAGAATTACTTAACTCTCACTGGGATAATTCAAGAGTCATTGTAGTAGAAACGATTAGCTCCCTTAATTTACATCACATCACGAAGAATTGAACTGAAAACATGCCCCATAATTCACATCAGAATTAGACTTTGAAACATGGCTCATCTACAATAAAATGGTAGAATTCACATTATTAATGTTAGTTATGACCTGCAATTTTATCGATATTATAAACAATAATCTCCCTTGAGATATGAAAACAGTGGATTCCGTCGCTCTGATTCCCGATGAACTCAAGCAATGATTACTCAGACTTATACACTTACTGTTGTATGATCTGACTAATTCCAAGACATTAACATGAAAATATAATTCCTTTATCAAAACGGGAATGCAGCCATGATTTCTCCCTTTCTTTAAAGTAACTGGGATGATGAACACTTAATGTGGCAACAGGACTGCATGAGTTACGGAAGTCCATCTTGCTTGTTGTGGGTTTGATTCGTGTTCAATAAAGCTAGTATGATGCAAAGTAAATGTTTTAATTTACTCTGAATACAATTCTGTGTTATACATTGTCTTATCATCCATACTAAATAAGGGGTATAGAAAATTTTGAAAATTGTGTTACAAGTGCAAGTTATCATTCTGAGAAATCAGTCAATTACTGCTAGTTATTACCAAAAACTGTCGGCCGTTTTTGTTTGTTGTTTGATAAAACGTTAATGAAACCAATATTTAATTAAAATATGTCAGTCTCTTATGTCTGCAAACCAGGACTGGATAATGGTCGAGTGTCATAGTCATATAATTTTTCATGACTTTGTATTGAATAGTTTTCGTTCCCATTTAGACTAAGATGTTACCATCACAGGCCTGTGTTACTATATTAGCCAACATCCTTATACTAACCAAACTGTCAATCATGCATTCTCAGTCATCAGTCCTGCCAAGAAAAATAGTCTTCATGACTAAAACATATATAGATTCATCATCCAAATTGAATACAGCCCATTACAAGCTATTTATATTTGGGGTGTATAGTCTTTCTTCTACACGATTATCGTTAATTTTACATCATTTAAGAGACTGAACTATTAATCCACTACATGAGTTGCTTATATACTCGTTTATTCTATCAACTGTCTACACCAGTCTAGACGTAACTTACTTTGACTGGGGACAAGCCATTATCTAAGTATCACTTCTTCTGGTGTACAACCAGTCAAGTAGATTTGTGAGTAAATTTATTTCTTATCTCTGAGATGCGCGCGTGATACACGATACCAGCATCTATAGTCCAATCACCCATCTTTACATCATATGTTCTGTATGTCCAGTTATTGATGACACTCTGTTATGTTAGACTATCTTTCGAGCGTTTGTATGCTTATGTAGATTATCTTTTGAGTGTTTGTATGCTTATGTGTTCACACCTTATGTCTTCAATAGCTGAAGTTATATTTAATATTTGACACCCACCATGTTCTCGTGTGAACAAACTATTGATTCTATATGTTCAATATTTGACACTCGACATATTCAACACTGGACACCCGAAATGTACACCGGTTGATATATATTCGGTAGTTGACACACTGTATGTTAGTTGATATTGTTCTGTATTTTCTTTAATTGAACCTCTGTATGTTAGTTGATACTGTTCTGCATGTTCTATAACTGAACCTCTGCATGTTCAATAGTGACAAAATATATTGTTCACCATTTTAAAAAAAAAAATCCTTTCTTCAGATCTAACTCTCTTATATTTCATTAACAACACTCTATTTGGTTAGGGTTCTGGACACTATGTTGAATAGTCGACTCTATAAAGCGATGCGTTGAACATTATTGTCTCGTTCTGAAAAGGTTTCCATATTAATCATCGTACGAGAAACGTTAAACTAAATCTTGTTCCATAAGATGATTGTAATTTTCTCTAGGAGAGCGTCTTTTACTTCTTCACTCTCAGGTACATTTGTTTCATATCTGCACTTGATACTAAGTTAGGTCAGATAACTTTACTAGGATGCTTTCCGGAATCAGATCTTCTATTAATAGAACTTATCGAGGATCCAATAACCGCCCAACCGGAAGTTATTCATCTTACTATTTGACTGACCGTCATAAATCGCGGTACACTCAGAGATTCAAACTGTGGCGAAATTTAAGCATTTAAATTTTCTTAGAGACGTATTCCATTTCGGCAGTGCCTTTGTAACCGGAAGTAAGTTCTATCAAGCCAGCCACACACGCGTAACTTTCCGCGCTTCTGGTTCCTCTATCATTTTAATTATTGCTGGGTAAGCAGTCAGTACATCTGCGTAATAGCTTTAGGTCTGCTAATCACTTTGAAATGAACTGCGTCCAGAAATTACTTCAGCATCTTTAGTAATTCGTGGTAACATTGTTGTACTTGATTTATTTTTATTATTATTGATTATTATTGATTTATTATTATTTACTATTTTATTTTCATTATTTATTTATTATTTTATTTTTATTTTCATTATTTATTTATTATTTTATTTTTATTTTCATTATTTATTTATTATTTTATTTTTATTTTCATTATTTATTTATTATTTTATTTTTATTATTTATTTACTATTTTATTTTATTTGGGAGAGGGGCGGAGGCAGCTCTTTCCTTAATTTAATATAAAACCATTGAAATCTTTATTAAAATAAATTGACAAAACTTTACTTTTAATATTTCCATTAATTTAGACACAACACATATGGCGGGGAGGGGGAGGGGCTGGTGGGTTAATGACCGAAAAAAAGTCATTTCGTTTTCGCTGTTATGTTATCAGATAATCTAAAAATAATTAAAGCACTGTGATTATGACTGAACATTTTTTTTCTCAGTACTAGGAGTCTGATTGAGCGCCAAGAGTGCAATAATGTGAATGGCTCTTTATTTGTTGTATGTACATTTAGACAGAGAGAGAAAGAGAGAAACATACATTACAGTACACACATACATACGTACTCGCAAGTGTAAATATAAAACGCATACATGTGTGCACACGTACATTCATACATATACTTTTATTACACATAAACATACAAACATACATACACACATTTTAATGGAAAATGTTCGTAGTCTTAGGGCTAGTGGGGAGCTCCCTTATCGGATAGCGTGATGTTATGTAACCTATCTTGATTCTAGTGCACTAACAACAAACAATGGAGAACTAAAGACCATTATCTGAGTGGCAGAAAACTTAAGAAAAAGTCTGGATGGCAGAAGATAGAGAACTACGAATCATTGTCTGGATAGCAAAAGATGAGGAACTAAGAAGTCAATATTTGGACGACAGGGAGCTGTAAACCAATGAATAGCATAAGTCAATATTTGGATGACAGGGAACTGTAAACCAATGAATAGCATAAGTCAATATTTGGATGACAGGGAACTGTAAACCAATGAATAGCATAAGTCAATATTTGGATGACAGGGAACTGTAAACCAATGAATAGCATAAGTCAATATTTGGATAACAGGGAACTGTAAACCAATGAATAGCATAAGTCAGTATTTAGATGACAGGAAACTGTAAACCAATGAATAGCATAAGTCAATATTTGGATGACAGGGAGCTGCAAACCATAAATTGCTTTTGTTTCCTGACCTCAGATAGCAGGCAGTATGTTTATTTTTCCTTAGCTCAAACAGTAGGCACTACAGATAACCAATGGCTAATTTCCATCGGGTTAATGGCCAACCAGCATAAAGGATGTTCTGACAGTATCATTAACTTGCTGTACATTTGTCAGCGCGAACGAAATGGTCACGTGATCTGTGGACATCGGAAGGTTGTCTATATAATAACACCCATTTAATCACTGATTCATCTAGCTGTAACAGTAGGCTTCAGCGTTCACCACAGCAGAACTTCAAGTCATTTCTTTATCTTTCCAAGTGGTAAGTATGATTTACGATTTTCAAACATATTTAAATTGACTGGATGAGTGGCACCCACCCATAGCCATCAAAACAAAAAGGCACATATGTTTATGTTTCCTTAGCTCAGATATAGGCACTATCAGAATGGACACAAAATTTGTTTATGTTTCCTTAGCTCAGATATAGGCACTATGGACACAAAATTTGTTTATGTTTCCTTAGCTCAGATATAGGCACTATGGACACAAAATTTGTTTATGTTTCCTTAGCTCAGATATAGGCACTATGGACACATAGCTTGCTACGATCATCTAAATTGAGACACTCGCTGAAATTGTAGGAAAGCCATTCATTGTTTCAGGCTGACATTTAAGAGTACGAACATCAATTTAAATGTTTATTGTCATTGTAATTATTAATTGAGACTCGCTGAAATTGTAGGAAAACCATTCATTGTTTCAGGAGTTTTGAGAGTACGAATATCAATTCAAATGTTTATTGTCATCGTAATTATTAACTGTGTTGTTTATCTTTCTTTGTCTTCATGTTCTCATCAAATCATATTTATCTCATTACTGGTAGAGGAGTTTTAGTCCTTTCTTATTAATATATTTTGCTTTAAATTAATTTTATTTATTTTTGTTTTGTTTCTGATGGAGTGGTTCTGCACATTGGTTACTAAAAGAGTGGGCTAACATTTTATTTTTGTCTTGGGGTGATTCTGCATATTGGTTACTAAATAAATGGGGCCAATATTTTATTTTTGTCTCGGGGTGGGTCTGCACATTGGGTACTAAAGAAGTGAGGCTAAGATTTTATTTTTGATGGGGTGGGTCTGTGACGATTTGCTGGGAGATAGGCAAGATGTTTATTCTCCACCACCCCGGGCCGCGGCTAATTCCCCAAACACACCTTCCCACAACCACCACCACCATCGGGAACAATTTTACTCCAAAAAAAAGTATAGCCAATAAAAAATAAATGTATGCTTTCTAATTTTCGAATAAACACTTGAAGCATTTCACCATTCACTCAATCATTTCATCAAGGTATCATTTGGCACACCATTTTTATCCGACAAACGAATTGTCATCCCAATAATCATCGCCGTCATCATCATTGTCACTACTTTTGCGTTCCGAAAATTAATCAAAATATTCTCTTGCAAAACTTTAACTCTCAACAATAATAAAGAAATGCGTCAATTAATTTTAAAATTAGAATTTTGGGCATTTGTCGTCACCCTGATAGGCTAATCATTTATAATTATGAATGAATCCTCAAATATCGCTACTTTGCTAGACAGAGGTACCATTTGTGCGCTTTGTTTCAGAAGCGGGGTCAAGGACGCACAGTGCAGAAGCACTTCACTTCCTAGGATCTGACAAGATGAAGCTGGTTGTAGTGCTGGGCATCTTGCTTCTACTGGCCGTCCTGGCAGAAGGCATAACCAATCGTAGAGTAAGAGAGCTGGAACTGCAGCGCCAGGAACGAGATCTGAATTCTACTTTGCAAAGATATGGACGTAAGTATCAGTTGTTGATATAATACGTTATGACATCTTATCTTATGTAAATAAACACAATGTGACATAATGCTATCATACTGAATAAAAATTCCTCTATTGACACAGTACGATTGGCCATATGTCGGTGTATATAGACACAGTACACTTGGCTTTATGTCGGTGTATATAGACACAGTCAATTGGCCTTATGACGGTATATAGACACAGTAGAATTGGCTTCATGACTGTATATATAGACACAGTACAACTTTTAGAGAGTTTACTTTGTATTGCGCGTGTTTCCAAAAAGAAGCTTTAAAAAAAAATTAAACAAATAAAACGCTTTTTTAAACATACTTAAAATTTTTAATTTACTTCTGTTTTTCTTGTGTACTTAACTTTATTCCAATGTTTATCTTTAACAGTAAACATATATCGAGCTTATCAGCGCCTGAAGCCATATATAAAAAAAGGCATGAGTCTGTTTGCGTGTACAGTCACGTGCAGGTTGTACGCGTATGTGATCTTTTATCCTGTAGGATGGCTGGCCGGTTGGGGCTGTGGACCACTGTGTAGATAGTAAGTGTAAAAGAATTTATATTTATTCATAAACAGTTTTTGTGTAGTCTAGAGTGGGTATAGTGACCTGCTGTGTAGCTTAGCTAGACGTTGGGTATAGTGACCTGCTATGTAGTTTGACTAGACATTGGATAAATGACCTGCTGTGTAGTTTGGCTAGACATTGGATAACTGACCTGCTGTGTACTTTGGCTAGACATTGGATAACTGACCTGCTATGTAATTTGGCTGGACGTTGGATGTGATGATCTGCTCCTTAATTTTGCTAGATGGTGTATATGGTAGCTTGCTCTCTAGTTTCCTCCTTGCAATATTAAATTTAATATGTAGTTTATCGTGTTTTTATTTCCACACTTTTGGTGTTTATCATAGTGGTTGGGAATTCTTGCTCATGGGTGCGTTCGTCCTTGCCTTGTATACAACGACTCTTCTAGGAGTCGACCTTAATAAACTAAAATTTCTCTGCTAAGTCTCAGCATGTGCTAAGGGTTCTTAATGTTCTTCTTGGTCTGAAGTGGCCGATGTTCATAACTCCACGTGTTATTTCACCTAGCCCTGAAAAGGTTTTGCGCGTTTACAGGTATTTTTCAATCCCCGCTATTTTCTTGCTCGGTCTTCCAGTCGTGGTCAAGAGCTAGAGTAGACGCACGTCTTTCCAGTTCAAAGGTCGAAAGTTGACTAGATTCAATACTACTTCCATTTAATGTTAATATACTTTGCGATGAATTTGTGATTCTATGGTCTTGACTGAGTAATGATCATGAGAGTTTATGTCTGTAATTTATTTTGTCGTTAATAACTTTATATCGTCTATTACAAATTTTGTGTCGCTTTAACGATTTCACGGAGTTGATTAAATCTACTAATTACCACCAGTAAACCATTCACACTTTAACTGTCCTTGGGGGAAAGTTACTGCGAACGTACTGAAAGTGTTTGTGTATAGATGACACTTTTAAATAGGTCATTTTGACTTAATGCCATTTTTCTTTTTTGGTGAAATAACTCTTTCTAACTATAATTTGCAGTGCTTTAAGCAAATGAGGAAATGGCGGGCAAAAATGAAAAGTGGAGACAACGGCAGACAAATATGAGAAGTGGAAATAATGGTTAGTTATCATTTTGACGAGAACAGAACAGCCGTACTAATCAGCAAATAAAGTGTCTTATTTTGAATCAGTGTTTTCTTATCATTTGCTGTAGATTTCTCGCAACTGGTTGAGAATTATGCATGCATGTATTATTTACAATCAGCGGGCAGCCAGCTTTCTTGACAAATACAAAATTCTTGCTGTTCAGCCACATATTCTTTTGTTTCTTTAGGTTACCTCTCACGCGTCCTCCAGTCTTAAACTACAAATAACCATTCATCCAACACTAAAGTTACAATCAACTATAAAGTTGCAACTGGATGAGTGAATACCAGTTCCTATTATGAGCACACTGAGCAGAGTGTAACAAAGAGAAGATTAAGGACTCTTTTACAATGTATGATAATCAAAAAGGGATGAGTAGTTTTGATGACACTTACAAGTGGGCTATATAATGAATCTGATTATGCAACAAAACAAAACCAGCTTCTGGATAAGTTAGCATGGGTCAAAGTGTGAGTCTGTGGTTATAGGTTTCGCGTTTTCAAAAATACTATATACCCATACCTAAACTCTAGTACCCAATCTTTTATTGCCTGGATCTCAGCTCAGCAGAGTAAATAATCAAGATACAACCAGCAGAAAGTGTTTATTCAGATGTAATGAACGTATCAATTTCATTTAAATTCACAGTAAAATAATTTGTCAGTAATTCACATTGTCAAATTTTTTCAGTGATGAAACACTTATTGTTTTAAAGGATATTTCTTGTGATGAAATATTGCTTGTGTAATGGTATATTTAATTAAATGTTGTATGAATGTAAAGTGTTGTTAGGTAACAGTCAGAAAATTGCTGTTAATTTCAAACACATCATGAAGTCAAAGTGATGGATGGATGGATGGATGGTTAAGCTGACCGAAGACATATACTGATGAACATCAACAAGCACACAATTACACTCAAGCATTTACACAGTCAACAGGCTGCCATATTTATAAACACTATCACTGAAGTTATTTTTTTTTAAATAGTAATTTAATCTGCTTTGGCATATTATTGTGTAAATTGATCTGTCACTGTTGCAATTTCCATCATGTTGATGTGCACAAGAGTAATAATCTTGCAATTGAAAATTATTTTTATTTATTTACCTATTAATTTTATTTACATACAAGAAAATAATCAAATTGTATGTGGACCTTTGGTATTTAAAAATGTATATTAACATATAAATGTGTGAGCCACAAACAGTATATCTTGTAGAGTATTTTAAATGTTATAGTATCAGACACTAAACAGTTTTCTTATGTTAAACTTACATGCTCACTAATAGTATTCATGGATGAGTTCTTGCTCACTGAAAGTATTTGTGGTCAAACTCTTGCTCAATGAAAGTATTTGTGGTCAAACTCTTGCTCACTGAAAGTATTTGTGGTCAGACTCTTGCTCAATGAAAGTATTTGTGATCTAACTCTTGCTCACTGAAAGTATTTGTGGTCAAACTCTTGCTCACTGAAAGTATTTGTGGTCAGACTCTTGCTCAATGAAAGTATTTGTGATCTAACTCTTGCTCACTGAAAGTATTTGTGGTCAGACTCTTGCTCACTGAAAGTATTTGTGGTCAAACTCTTGCTCACTGAAAGTATTTGTGGTCAAAATCTTGCTCAATGTAAATCTCTGTGGTCAAACTCTTGCTCAATGTAAGTCTCTGTGGTCAAACTCTTGCTCAATGTAAATCTCTGTGGTCAAACTCTTCCTCAATTAAAGTATTTGTGGTCAAACTCTTGCTCAATGAAAGTATTTGTGGTCAAACTCTTGCTCAATAAAAGTATTTGTGGTCAAACTCTTGTTCATTGTAAGTCTCTGTGGTCAAACTCCTGCTCAATGTAAGTCTGTGTGGTCAAACTATTGCTCATTTAAAGTATTCATTGTTGAACTCTTGAACAAGTGAGACAACCTGATGTACTAAACTCCTAAACTGTAATATCTTTTAGTTGAAAGTGCTCTATAATTTGCATCTACTGTTAGTAGCTTTGACTTAAAATCATTCCTATATAAGACCGGCTTTCATTATTGTTTTAGTGAAATAAAGAGATTAAAGAACACAAATCATCTTTGACAGCTACCATTTCAGGGTCAACACATTCATCGACCAGCAAATTCATGATTGCAACCACAAAACTATAACTTCAACAGTATATATCTATTTTCATTCTCAATTTTTAGTTAAGTTTTTAGATGAATGTTTATTCCTGGTATAAATTCAAGTAAAGACTGAAAGCATATAATTTCATCAATGACATTATTTGCATTACAATATGAGTTATTTCCCCTTATTCTTTTGTCACCAAAACAATATTTCAAAATATGCTTTATTTCTCTTCAAATAATGCTGTTAGTCTGAAACAGGTAATAATTTGTAATAGACACTTATTGTTTCGGTGTTAAGAATGTTTATTATTTCAAAATATCAAGGTGACTAGGTGCTGGATTTGTTCTTGCAACAATAACAAAAGACCATAATTTTGACATGGATTTGATCCTCAAAGCCAACCATGATCATGAGTGAAATCCTAAAGCGTATCAGGGCTACATCATACTGTTGCCAGAAAAAGGGCGTGCTCTGTCTGATTTGAAGTAAGCAGCCAATTGGGGTCGAGCTTCGAGTCGTGACTTAAAGGCCCGTAGCAAAGGAATGTCGTCTGCAATATTGGTCCACGCTTCTGGGAATTGAGTCTCGGTTGCACGTAGCACATGCAATAGAGCCAGATCTACATACGTCACTGTGTCTCCAACCACAAATCTGCCGAGAATGTTTATAATTGAATGATAAATTATATTATTATTATTATTATTATTTTATTTCAACTTAGGACAGAATAATTCTGTTCATAAATGGTAGGATATCTGCTCAGGATAAGATGTTTGAGTGATATCAGTTACTTTGATGTTATTAGTTGCTACTGGAAGGCCTCAAAGTTATGGCAGCAGTTCTACTTTCAATGTATACCACATGAGAGTAATATTATATTAGAGAACATTTTTATGTGAGCTGAAGAAATGAAAGGGTCTGACATGTTGGTGAAGATGTATTTAATATGGAAGGAGCAATTTCAGTAACACAGTATAATACAAATGATAAAATGGAGAGGCTTCAAAAATGCCCCCCCCCCCCCCCATATTGTCAAACATTATTGCTCACACTTGTAGGATACAGCATTCTGTATATGAAGTAGATGGGCCACCAGACTGCCATTTATCAACAGCTATTTAGACTTTTATTCCCAAATGTCTTCCAATAGGCATCTCCTATATTGTCTTCATCATAAAATAACTTTGCATTCCCAACCCCAAAATGTTTATGCATGCATGCACAAACACACAAGTGACAAGACCCTATGTCATAGTGAACTGTTAAAACAGAGTTTTTCATCTTAATGTAAACATTTCATTGTCATATGCTTTTTGCTTACCCTTTTCCACCATCATTGACTGCCAAAGCTTTTTCAAAGTGTTTGAGAAATGTGGGAAGGCGGTGCTTACAAAAGAATTCAATGTATGGTTTGGTTTCCTCAACCTGATCGAAGTATGAAGCTGACCAGTTCTTCCCATGGAATGCCAGGCGACCTGCCAATTTTAAAATAACAATTACATTATAGAAGTGTATTACTTCGATAGAAGTTATGTACAATGACACTGGATGAGGTTTGTCTGTTTACAAATTTCAGCACCACCCTGATGGAAAAGGGGGAGAGAACAAGTCTGAAATGGGAAACAATTTAACTTAACTGGTTGACCTCAATGGCAAAATTGTTAATAGGTTCAGAACCAAATCAATGTAAAAATTATGATCAATTTTAAATAAAATTTATTACTGCACAAAAAATTAGTATGATATTAAATGAAATTTACTAACTTGAAAGATAAATAAGTTTGTCATTAAAAATGAAAATGGTTATCCAATCAACCAAAAGGATACATTTAAAACAAATGAAAAATTTCAAGGCATTAAAAACAAATGCAGATGACAATAATAATAATGTGGGTGTTTGCTTGTTAAAAAAAGCAATTTGAACCATTTTTCTCCGGGTGTGAATTCAGACTAAAACGGTTGGTGAGGGAGGGGGAGTAGCATGACATTATTTTGAAATTCTGATATAATTTGTTCCAAATATGTTTTCACACTGCAACATACCCTCACCAATGTAATCATGGATAGTAGAATTTATCTGTTCTGCATGCCACTCGTCTGTCTCATTTGTGGGAAAGAGGCCATACTTCTTCCCCAGATATTTGCAAATAACTCCCGTCTGAGAAAGGTTAAAGTCACCTATATGTTAAGAGACATAAAGCATTTTTATGCAGTTTTAAACTAAATTAACTGGCATATTATTGCATTAGTGTTATATATTAATATTTATTCCATGGTTGAAAATAAAAATTATATATGTGCATATATATATATATTAATTAACAGAAATTAAAATAATGATATACCAGATTAAATTACCTTTCTGTATCAATGGCACAGCAAAAGCTGGGTATCCTTGCCACTGCCCACCTTTAAATAACTGAAAGATGTTCTCATTCACTTCTTTATATGGTACCCTAGCTTCCTCAAAAATCAGGCGCACAAACTCTGCCCGGCCAGGCCCACCTTGTAATACTTCCGGTGGCCAGTAGTATAACTTCCATGGCTCCTCTGACATAATGAATCTAAAGACACAATAGGACTTACAGATGAGAAATAGCAGCAGGGCAAATCACAATCTTATTTTGCAGTCCGTTGGTTAATATTTTGCTAATATTCTTTCCTTCTTCCTCCCTATTGGCCTGCTTAACAGGTTCTGTTAAAGTACTTTATCTGTTGTCAAGTATTATTGAAACTTAAAATCTGACTGTATAAGATGACAGTAAATAAAAAATGTTTTCTGAAATTCAACCTCTTTGGATGGATTTCAATTTTATGAGCAAAAGTGATAAGAATACATCTATAATGTTATGCAGTCTTTAACCAACCCACCCACCCCCAGAAAATATTGCTACACACCAATGTCAAGAAAATATGCAATTGCAGCAGTCACAACTCATTGCTTGGAAAAATCTATTTGGTAAAGTGTGTATGATTCTTAAATTAAAAGCATTTTCATTCAAAACTGCTTAATTAAACAACTGTCTTAATTTTATTTCTACCAACCCAAAATTAATGCCTGAACATTTCTTTAAATCTAAGGATATATATATATATATCAGTTAAGTATGGCATTTGTCAGATTTGTGAGTTGCTTTATTTCATCATTCTTACACTGGAATTAGATCACATACTTTAACAGATCCTTTAAATTCTTATCTCAGGCAAAAGCCTGTATGTGTATATCTTTGTAAATCTTCCAGACTATATTACTAATGGAATTTCTTTCAAGTTAAAAATATGCTCATTGGAAACGAGAACATTAACAAACATTTAATGATCAGTTTCAAAGTTGTTTTTTAAACTAAAAGAAACAGGTTTAAAAATTTAAATCAATTAAATCATATCAAGATGTCTTAATATTTAAAATTTCAAAAACCACATCAAAGATACAAATGTCATGCACTTATACATGTGTGTATTGTATTGGTACTGTTTCTCCAGATACATGTACTGTGATAGTTTTAGATTAATTTATGAAAACAATGGTTCTGACAATTCAGAAATAGTTGTAGATTTAAAATATATAAAACACTTTTTAAAAATTAATTTTGTTAATATGTTGTGTACATCCATATTACGTTCACTTGAAGGACTCCTCCAATGGGGATTGGGAGAATACACACACACGAACATACTGAACTAGAATAAAATATTTGTGAACATAAAATCACACTACTCATACAACAATACATATTTAAAATATTGTATTATATCAGTCCAACTCTTGCTGATTTTGAAGACACACATGACAACAAGGTTTTGGTACTAAGTGAGGCTAAGCAATGCCAAGATTATTTAATGGAGAGTTAAGGTTTAAGTAACTTTTCAGTGCCAGCTCACCCACATAATTGTCAATAGTCACTTCTTTGTTTTATAATATTAACCACTTATATATAAGATTAACCACTTTTATATAATATTAACCACTTATATATAAGATTAACAGTAGTTATGTTAGTATATCTATGCCTGGAACAAGTTAAAAGGCATGTAGAAAGAGTTGAGAAAGGCAAGGAGTCCAATAAACTTATAGAATATAAAACAAAAACTCACTGAAGTCACAGCATTTATGAAAAGGGGAAGAGACTGCTAGACACTGCTGAAAAACCAAACCTATTATCCTAAGTCAGATAAATTGAACATTTCTTCAACAAACTGGCTAGAGGGCAATTTTCTAAGAAGAATTAAGAGAATGTAGCAAATGTCTTCCATCTTTACGCACATCAATTTATTTTCCTTGCTAGAAGAAAATGGCCACCAAAGTGTGCAGTGACAGCTAAAAGCTATAGGTCCGAATTGAAGATTAGTTCTAAATAGATTTAGCACCAATGACAATATAAATTAGCATGTTGCTATGATACAAGAATAGCATCCAAGAATGTAACAGAGAACATTACAGCCACACTGGGTAAACATCTCACTTATGTTTACTGACTTCCAACTTAAGAACCAAATGGAGTTGATGGAAACTGATTGCCAAGAGATTGCTAAGATGTTTTGTAGTTAGTTACTATTAGCCTGCCACCCTAAGTCAGACCACTCTTGAACTTGATCACTTTTCTGAAAAGAAACTGTTGTCTTTGTGAACTAGACTGCCATCTTTGTATGGACCTATTTGTCATCTTTATGCACCAGTTCATCATCTTAGAACCTTCACCCAGTACAATGAATCACTATGTAGAATTTTGTTTTGTTGCATAATTTTTACATGAACATTTTCATTAACTTCATCCATTAAGATCAACTATTATATCATCTAAGGGCCAGTTACTGCCTCAGTCTGATTAGACCAATACAAATTTCTTTTAAAATTATTTGTCCTAATGATAGATAATAATTAATCTGACAGAAACTGTTTCCAGTCTTTTTATATATATGAGAGAGAGACCTTGCACCCACCTTGACAGTTCCTGGGTTATTAATATAGCTATATACTTAGCTTAGGTCATATCACCTTTAAGTATTTCAATTATTACTTACTATGTGTTTTAGAGAATAATGAAGTGTGATGTTTGTGACTACACTTTAATGTTGTCAGATTATGAATGATTATAGAGTATGATCTGGAAATCTGAGGAGTGGTCAGAAGACTTGAAGACTGAATCCAAATGAAATAATTGTTAAATATAATATGTGTGGCTGCAGTATGCAAGTTTGATCATAATTATAATCATCATCTAAAAAAAAAAGTAATAAAAGTAAAAAAGTATTTGTAAATGGCTGCTGAATTTGTTTTGTGTGAGAGCAATCCTACAAGGCCTAACCTCAACTTTTACCTTCCAGGTCAGTCTGACTAAGTCAGTCATGTGGGGGGGTAGGAGTGTATTTGCAACATTGCCAATAGATCTTTAGAAAATGCAGCCTAAAGCACACAGGACTAAATAATGATCAATTAGACACTGTCAACAATTACCTGATGTGGATGAATGGATTATCAGTTGAGAACAATGGTGATCCAGATCCTTCCTGTGGGCAGGGAGAGAGTGGAGGGTGACAACAGCCAATATATTTGATACAGAATAATTATTCAGTAAACTAATACTGTACAAAATATGATCATCCTATAGAGAAAAACATCTAAGGAGGCAACTGCTTCATCAAAACCCTTCTAGATCTACTAGTGGTTGAGGTTTACTTTGCATTAAATAGAATTAAATCAGGACTTGGTGATTGAGAGACTAGTGTCCTCCCCTTGTGCCTTTGATTATCTCCTCCCAAAAACAAACAGTAATAACAACGAAACTCAAACAAACAAAAATCTACATGTTAATATAATATGTATTTATAATATATTTACTGGTATATATATTTCAAAATTTTATATGTAAATAAAACAGTAATGCAAACAAAATAATATAAATATACATATATATACATACAAAATGAACATACATTTATAATAAATACCATGAAAACAAACCTAGTGTCAAATGACTAAATTGCTAAACTTTTTTTTAAAAACTCAATAACTGTAAAGCTGCCATATACAGTTTGTTAGTATTTGTCTATTATTAGCAAATAATTATATTATGTGCATAAAGCTTTAAACTTTATAAATAGTATTTACAATTTTTTTTAGTCACTGCAAAACCAGTACTATTTATAGCCATGTTCACAACGAAAAAACACTTTGTATCAATATATACCAGCTTGAAATAATCTACCTTAAACTTTGCACATTCATCTCAACAAATAGGAATTCAACATATATGAAGATCTGAATTTTATGGAAACAAGTGAAAGGATGAGCCAGTGAATTCATTTTGCTGCAAGACATAATGGTACACAACAGTTGGTACAATACTGCTTTTTATTAAGTGTAGCCATTGCAGATATGGAAAGACAGGTGACCAATAGTTTCTCGGTTTCGGCTATTGGAAAAATACCAACGGTTTGGGCCGCGATTTATTTCAGTACATAACGCTGACACACAATTATTACTATCTTCAGGATTGCCATTTGGCCATACCATTGATAATTTAACTATTTTAACTTTACTGATTTAACTGGATGAACTCACTATCGACATTTGATGCCTACTTTAGTGAAACTTCTTATACGATTAAGTGAAGAAGAAAAAAATAAGCCTAATATTGGTTTCAGGGCTGAAATTCAGGTCAGGTCGGTTCGGCGTAAAAATAGCGACATTGGGAAGCGCCGTTAAGAATGTGTCGTGGCGTCAGTGCGGGCATTGATCGTTTTGATGGGTCCTTTATTTTATGACATCTAAGAAATATATATATGTAACATTATCAGTATCGTTAGAAATAGAAGGGTACAAGAATATAACTAATGCAAATTCCTATTATTCGTAATGCTGCATGTATTGGCAATGTAATCAATGGACTACCGAGGGGCTGTAGAAACGAGTCATTTCAATGTGTAGCTTACTGGCAGCAGTATATATATTTTTTTAAACCGTGTCTGCTGCACTATTTATTCGATTTATGACAAAATTTACTCCTTATCACTGCTTGGTAAAGTAACGTCCAAGACAATTATAAAACATGAATAAGCATTTTCTCAAGTAATAGCAGTGCAACGAAATTTGCATTTATTTTTCTTAAGTCTCGGCTCAGCAAATCGAGAGTTAGTGAACTTAAAGCGATGGAATTAGTCCTTGTCGGACTGATAAAGAAACTAGAGCTACTTGAAATCATAATTTAATTAGTTAATTTACCTGATTACTTGTGAATAAGTAAATCTAGACTTTGACCACTATGGCAAAGTCCCGGATACTTCAGAGGGTAGGAACTATGACGCCGAGACTATAATTTTTATGATTAAGCCACGTTCAACGTTTACACAGACACACACTGTAAGAAAAGTGTTTTGCTATCTTTACTTTTATCAGTGGCTTATATCATGCACAAATATAATGTTACCCAGTGAGAAAGAAAAATCATATTAGGCAAGAATACGTATATACACACACATCCCACTCACCCACCCAACGAGGTAAGACGTACAAAACTATGCCGAGGCATATAGCCTACATAAAGTTTATGAGTATTTGTCATTGAAATGTTCAATATATGCAACAACAGAACATAGCGTTTTCTTTTATCGCTAGTTCATTTTCATTGTTGAAGGACTACACACTATAACTTGTTTGTGTATTTTCCCGCCTATATTCAATCTTACTGCTTTGACCCTTCCGATGGTTTGTGTTAATATTGAGTGCTATGGTTACTCTAAATCCAGATGCACGATCTCTTAATGAAGCTGAGTAAAACATTTCTTTCTTTATCAAGCAACTACAACGGGCTCGCTTTCTTTTGATTGAAACTGAAACTGAAAGAGCCCCTCTAATATTATACAGCTAGGCGCCATATTTCGCGATTCGTGCGGACTACAACGGTCTTTCAAACATTTTGAAGGCAAAGTTCTAATAAAGGTCTTCATATCAGGAAGACCAAACTGAAGAATTATTACTATCATAAAGCATTTTTATTTATTATTTGTCTTTTTGTATAACTTAGCCCCCTCTCTCAACATAACTAGTTCGGTAGCTTTGAAGTGGTTTACATACCTGTTATGATCAGTTAAAGGCACAAACAATAGCTCTCCAATTTGTGTACATCATGCTGTAATAGATTCAATTCATAGTTTGGAGATAGCAACAATATATTAAGTCTTGATAATATATTTTGTCCATAAATAATTAATCAGTGCTGGATTACCATATAGGCAGAGTAGGCACCGGCTTATGAGCCCCATGCTTTTTAGGGGCCCAACGACAAAGGATCAAAATAATAGTGAATTGATTTGATCTTGAAAGAAAAATACAATAAAGCTTTCTTAAATTATTTCCAAAAGTAAGGGAAAAATGAATCAACTCAAAGAAACGAAAACTTTACATTAAAGACTCTACAGGGAAAATACAGTATTAATGTAATGTACCCATTAAAGGCTCATCTGTCAGTATCGTTATTCGATACAACCTACGTACGTGTAAAGAAGTAATGTACAGGAGTAATGGTCATCTCCATCTAACGGCCCATGTGCACACTACTTAGTTCAATGTTATTCCACTAGAGGACGCACTTGAGAAAACTCCAGAAACGAAGCTTTCTGTTAGTATGTCGCGAGTTCCCGACGACTCCAGATCCTGGTAGAATATTCGCGAGTAGAAGCTTGAGAACACCGCCGAGCATATATAGACCTATTAACGCAGACCTATTAATTTTTTTTTCTCGCGGACTTTTCTCCAGAGGATGCGGTTAGCCTTTTATCAGATATATTCTCAGCTTTGTAGGGCCTCTGAAGAAAACTTCCTCTCCTCACTTGTTTCTGGAGAGGGCAGACCTATTGATTGATTGAATGTGGGGAACGCTTCCGGCTTCCGCCGCTTTCGCGTTTGGACTTGGAAAGTGGGGGGGGAGAGGGAGGGGTGCCTTTCTGCTGCTGCGTGTGCCCGTTGAGAAAACATGTCTGGCCGGCAAAGGCGGACTCCAAACCCGGTGATCCGTGGGTTGAAGTCGATGCAGACCTATTAACGCAGACGTCGCTCTATCTATGCTTGTCGGTGTTCTCGAAGCTTCTATTTGCGAATATTCTACCAGGATCTGGAAGACTTCCAGCCTGAGAGTTCTGCCATTAAAATTAGGAAATCATCTCTCCAGATGTTTGTTTCAATGTCTTTACACGTGGTGCAGCCTTCTTTTGTGTAATTGTAGAGGTGGTGATTAGATACCGTTGACATTTTTGAGCGTAAAAGTACCAGCGTCTTCTCCGGTGAACCGTAGTGTGGTGAAGGGGAGTGTGAATGTAGTCAATCTGCCAATGTGTGTGTAAATGAGATGGAAGAATGCTACTGGTGAACGAACCTTTTGGAAGTTAAACTACTGAAAACTTGTCATAGATCTTCAATGACACAAGAACGACTGAACTCAACTGCCATTATGGCCACTGAATAGTATTACAAAAGGTAGACTTCCAAGATATCCTGAAAGATTTCACCACAAACAATTTGAGGAAAGCGGGTATTTAAAGATTTGTTGGTTTATTAAAAAATTTTTTTTTAAACTTTTGTTTAATAACATTAAATTTTTGTTTTGTGTAATAAAATTGGTTTATTAAAATGGGTGGTAAAAATTAAAAATGTATTAGGAGATAATTTATGAGGGGACCCCGAGATTTCGACAGTTCCAAAATTACGTTTAAAAGTAAAAATGTTCTCAAATTTGTTCTACTTGTAGACATAGAATAATGCGGTCTTAGTCCACTAGAAAAAAATATAAACTTTCTACGATCCATGTACAGAAGATAAATGTACATATTGACCTATCTTTACAGAAAAGTCTAAGCTAGCTTTCAGAAAATATTAATGTCAATCAAAAATGTCTGCTAGTTCTTTTGCTGATTAAATGACTGAAAAATTACAGTTAAATTGCAAGTGTGGATATAACTTATAAGCTAAAAGTAATTTATAGTGTTGTTATGAGTCAGTACTGTTTTTTCTTAGAATTCATTTTGTGAATGAGCCTTTGTGATTTGAGGTCACCTTTATATGTGAAATTCACGTCAGAACTGCTTTTAAAAGGCTGGGGACAAAATTTAATCATGTTAGGTTTTATTTATTTATTTATTTATATAAAGACTGCAGACTCTCAAATACTGCAATCAAACTGCATGAGAAAAACAATTACAAGAAAGCAAATTTGTATGTATTTAATTCATACGTACATACATGATTTAATGACTTAAAAATATTTTAAGAAACAACAAACAAAAAAATCAACACAATTTTGCATTGCATAATGTCATAAAACAAAACTGTTTAGTTTCTTGAAGTAAAAATACAAAACGTTGGGTTTTAGTCAAATAAATCTGGTAAAAATTTATTTCACTTCCAATTTGCAAAAATGCTAGCAGGCCAAGGAATATTTCACTCAAACACACACACACACTAAGAAACTGGAGAAAAATTATTATCTAATTACATAACTATTCTTTCTGGTGTTGTAAAATTCGTTTTCCCCTCTGCCTACAAAATGCTTTGAAAGATTTATGCACAAACATAGACAAAATATTCTATCAGCTGGCACTCACAACCAAAAGGAGTATAAATGTTAATAGTATTATTTGCAGTTTTGTAAAGTACAAATGAAAAAATACTAAATAATGAACTCAGAGGAACACAGCAACAAAAATAGCCTAAAAACCTATGAGAAATGAATACGTCATAAGAAAATCAGAAAGTTAAATTAATGCATATAATGTGCAGCTAAATTGGAGGAAACACTTTTTTAAAAATTGAAAGAAACAAATATCATAACTCCTGTTAAAGAAACAGGCAAGAGCCACTAGCAGACCAACCTCTAAAACCAGTAAGAATTCAAAGAGAAATCTGATCACATTTGAAAGAGATATCAAAACTCACAATTTAATTTCTTCTCTCCGTAAGTGGAAATGTTAATGACTATAGCATAAAGCATGCAAAAACAGTTTCATTAAGATGGGAAACACCCAGACAATTCAAAGCAAAGCAAGTCCAAAGTCTGGACAATCTGAATAGCTCCACACTTACATGTGATCACAACAGCCTGAAACCTCTCTCTAATGGATCAATTGCGTATTTATTCACTAAGAAAACACGACAGTTACTTTAATATTTTCTAGCATCAAAGTATTTATGTCTATTATTATCCTAGAGTACATCAAGAGCTGACTACGCAATGACTATTCATCAGTCAAACACCACACTTCTCACCGGTTACTATAACCACACTTCTCAGTGGTTGCTATAATACATCGGTTTCAATTTCAGTATGCAAAAATTGCCAAAGAAAAATCATTAATAATTATTAATGCATGCAAAGAAAGAAAAAAATAGAGACTAAAGAATGCCATGTGGAAAAAAAATGCAAATAAATTTAAACATGTAAAATCAAATAAAATCAATTTAAGAAAATTACAGTGGAATTATGATTTTTTGGTTAACAACAATGCTATTGTAGTTAAAACTGCTTATCTAATGATCTGTGATAAAACAAGTTTCAGTCACTTCACTCACTTGACTAGATTCAGCTAAAACTGAGAACAAATTACATGTATCAATGATTTTAAAAATCAAACCAAAATAACTATAATTAACAAAATTTCAATCCAAATACAGATTATTAGTTAAAGAACAAAATCTGATAAAATCTTGAGTACAGATTGAAACCTGAGAGGGAAAGAGATTCAATTATGCCTGAACTGCATGAAAATTGTTCAAAACCATCAAAATAATCTTTTTTATATTCATTTAGTATACAAAATTAGAACGATTTAAAAAAATTAAAAATACTAAATAATACAAAGCATTTTATACTATTTTCCCTCTTGTTTCCTTTCAAAAGAAAACAATCAAGTCCAAGTAGGAAAAAAGTAAACAAGGACAGTTCTGATGTAAAAAAAACCAATGAAATTGACATGAAAATCATTCAAAACCAATTAAACTCCAAATGGATAAAATCAAAACTGTCTTTAGTGCCAAGATCAACTAGCTTATAAGGGGGAAGCAGTAAAATGTGATGTAAGCTAACAATACTGACAAACTATTGTTCCCCCAACAGTGTATGGTTTTACATCCATTAATTTCATTCATTCATTAAATTCAGTTCATCCAATACATGTAATTACAATGACATTTTAAAAAAAAATTCCCAGCCTTTCCTGACAATAAAAGCTATGCCTAATAGTTAGTCATATATTTTACTATAAAAATTAAACTACTGCTTATGGTATTATTTCTACATGAACCACATTGTACATGCTTTGGCCAAAATTTAATTTTAAAAGAAATCCCATTTAGGAGATTTTTTTAAACATTATGTGCAAGTTATAAGAGTTCACCACTCATCCATTCCAAGCACTAAATAGCATTATGTCAATAGCAGCAATTTTTTTTCACACAATAATTTATCTAATCAAATTTCTATATAGATTCGAATATATTAGGACATGATATGAATATTGGACTAAGTGCTATAGGATATTAACGAACAAAAAGTTACTCAAAACTAAATCATATAAAACTAGATTTTGTAACAATACAGTATGGACATATTGCATATGGATAGCAAAAGTGGAGTTGATATTAAAATGAATCAAACACCAAACATTTTATTTTTTCTGTCAGTGTACAACAAAACTTCAAAGAACTAAGCAATAAAAATGGTACATTTGTTTTAAAACTCTTACCAAATATATTTATAAACATATGTTCCTAGTAATAGAGTATGGGACAGTTTCAAGTATTACTGTAGTCCATCTTCAATGCATTCCAAAAATCCCAGCAGATAAAAAGTCTGCATAAAATGTTTTCTCTTTGATGCATTAATATTTTCATAAACATTTTTTTCACATTTGGTGTTTCAAATGGATTTTGAATCGAGTGATAGTGAGGAATTTACAGGATTCAATTTGTCGGTCAATGAAGTGGGAGAAGTTGATTCTGAATTGGACGATGAGATCAAAAGTTACATTAGTGTTAGTAGCGTACACACCTGTAAATAGTGTTTTTACACAGTCAATCACTAATTTTTTTTGTGTGTAAATATATGTGTTCACACATGGATTAAAATTTGACACCTGATAAGTATACACTTCACATAAGGAAAACAATAAAGATGATTTCATTGAAATATATGCAATAATACCTAAGATATGATGTTTTTACACATGTTATCCTATTTGGTGCACAATTAAAATAGATTGGTGAAATTTAATGTTATTTTCAATATTGTGACATTAATCAAAAACCCTAAATCTCACTGAAATCATGAAAATTCTTGCCTGAGCAGAGCTAAAAAAAGGAAAAACGTGTGCTCAATAAAGGGTTAACTACATGACCAAGTTCGTACCAAGAATGGCAACAAGAATGAAGCCCATGACGGACTTGAACTATCGCAGTATGCTACACTCCAAGATAGGCATAAGTCCACAGGCAGACCTGTCAGCAAAGGTCAAGGTCAACTTTGACACTCATCAGTGAGTGACAACACTGCAACCACTGAAACCAGGTGATTGAGTACTGGTCCAATCCGACACCAGGGCCTGACAAGAGAAACAAGGTACTGTTGTTGCCTCTGATCCTACTAACAGAACATACCTTGTTAACACACCGGTGGGGATGGGGGTGGGAGGGAGGGTCCTTTGGTGCAACCGCAAACATCTACAATAGTTCCCAAGCCGAGATGACCAACAGCATAAATGCCAACCAAGCAGTGAGATCCCAGTAGGGCAACAGCCATCCCAAGAAGATCAGCACCACACACTGGGGGGGGGGGGGGGGGGGGCATGATGTAGCAGCCACGGACCACTGGTATTCAGAACCACAGCCAGATGTCTGAGGCGCTATTAAAAAAATCACACCACCACTACTGCAACCCAGACATACGACCAGAGCTGCATCTGGTTACATAGCACCCAAGCCAACACATTAGCAAGATGATTTTGTGTTAAGTCATTATAGGGTGTTATTAAAACAGACTACCAACACAGTAAGAAATATTCAACAACAAAAATAAATAATAAATAAAGAAATGTTTAGGAATGAGTTTAATGTGCAAAATAATAATGCACATGCATTATCATGTTCTGTTTGTTGTATGGAGATGATTTTCAGCTAATAAGATAATGGTATACTGTCAAGGCGATGATTGACTTTATTTGGGCTACAATAATTTGGAGGTTGATTTTAAACTATTTTTGAATTACAGAACAGACAGCTTATTAATTAATTACTTTTGTTGTTCTTCTTGCAAGACACTGGCTATATCCTGAAAAAATAAATAAAGGTAAATGTTTAGGAATGGGTCTATTATATTCTGTGCTTGCTGATGTATCTCGATATTATGTGTATGAAACCTGGCTCAAACGATCTCACCAATGCTGCCATGCTTGCTTCTTGTCAATAAACTTGCGCATTAAATTAAAATCTATGAGTCTTGGTGTCTTTTTGTTGTTAACTAAAGAATGACAAACATAAACAGGGTCCATAGCTTTCACCAGATTTTCAAAGTGGCCTGTGACTAAAAGAAAAATTTTCAAAGGGATCCATGACTCAAAAACACTTAACAGGTTAAGAACCACTGCCTTAAAGGGTCTAGACAACAGCTGTAGATATGCAAAAATATGGATAAGTATATAATGAAAGTCTTTTCAATAGAGAAAAATGTTCTTAATAGAATGTTATAAATAAAATAATCATTTTATTACTCGTTTATAATGCAAATGTCATAGATTGTAGAAATAAACTATATTAAAAACTTGAAATACATTACAATATTACATTATAAAAAAAGAGGAGTAGACATTATCATCTTAAATAATGTATCAATATAGTGCCTAGACAACTACACAAAATGCAAAAACTAGGGTCTAATATCCAATTTAGTAATTAGGAAATATCTGGTTAACAAACACAAATTTTCAATAAGGTATATTAAGTTTATTCCCAGCAAAATGATCAACATTATATTTTTTTAAATAACAAAATGTGCAAATATTCTAGTTGTAAATGCCTAATTAAGAAAAAGTAGTACTGCATGAGTTTGAGAAAGGATAATGTAGACAGTCTCTTAAAAAAACAACCTGATGATTCAGCAAAGCGACCAAAAAAAATAACCCCTCATTTAGAGTCATTCACATTTTCTCAAATTTTTCATGCATCATCAATTAAAAGCACAGTTCTTCTCCACCCTTCAAACAGGTGGAAATAAAGAATATAAAAGCAATTCAGAAGGCAAAAAAAATATGAAGAGAATATTTTTTGTAAAAAAATAAATGAAAATAATAAAAAAGCAATAAATCCAATAAACTGTTTCATTCAATACCATAAAAGAAATGAAAGAAATTATATCATACTGAGGAGGTTTATGAAGAGAATGCAACCAGGTTTATGTGTTAAAATAACAAACAAACAAACTAATACTTAAACATAAACATCCACAGAATTACATAAGAGAAAGAAACCCATCACTGGGCAGAATCAATTGCCATGTTTTTATTTTAATTTTTGATTTGTTGGATCTCATTAAATCCCAACCATGTTAGCTTACTCATGTACTTACATGCAAAATATTTCTTTGTAAACCACATTCTACTGAATGTAAATAGCTACCATTTTACCTCATCAAATTCATCAATAATCTTTATTTTTACAATACAAGCCAATCATTGCTGAACCATGTCCTTATAAGCTATTTGCTTATTGGAAGTTAGTTTTCTTTTAGGTGACAATCTATGGGAAGGTAGATCGGGTTACAGAAATATGAACCATGAGATGGTTACAGAAATATTATTCATGGATTATTGTGCCAATTGTTTAAAATGCAGTGGTGCCCCTTGAGCTGCAAAGACCAAGCCAGTGTGCATGTAATCTTCAGGACCAGTAGATTGCCTAACACTTTTATACAGTAAGTTATATACATATATAACATACAAAATATGGTAACTCATGCAATTTGATATGCCTAAACACAAATAATTATATGACATAACGATAAATATTTATAAGACAGGTACCTGACTCTCCATCAATTCAAAGAAGTACAAACTAACAGTTTTAAAGAAATTATATTTGATCTCCAATGCATCAGCAAATGGATATTTCTCATCTTCAGGAATTAAAAACTGCTGAAAACCATAATGATCGATATGATTGATAAACAAAGGATAAATAACCAGTTCTATACACACTCGCTGTATAGATGACACGATTAGTGTTATGTGATCTTGTTAAACTGAACGCCGTATGTGCACATATTTGGAGGGAAAGAGAACATACACACCAATACACTGCTTTAGAAGGAGAAAGCAATGAGCTATTATCAGTAGTTGTGAAAATAAAAGGTAAATGTGAGGTAACAAATCAAGTATACGACTCAAGTAAGTCTAGCAATCATGTTTTTCACAGGCATAAAAAAAGTGTCCTGAAAGAATAAACATTAAAAAAAACAACATAAAAATATCAAAATAAAAATGACTGGATAGAGACTATAGTGCTAAATCTTTGCAATTATCTTCAAAACTCTAGTAAAAACAACTGCTGTCTCCAAACAAGTATGATGAAAGCCAATCAATATAATGAACAAGTAAATTTTAATCTGAAATCAAGACCAAAAAGAATTAAATTTAATATTATTACAATCAAGAATTATATGCATACTGACAACAACAAAAAAGAAATACTCTATGTCAGATTACTGCATTAAAATGTAAATGCATTGTTTTCTATACGAACACTGAATTTTTCTTCTCTTGTATTAAATTGAAACAGCATCACACTCACTATTAGCAGAAGTCATAATCTTCCAAAATGAGATAGTTAATCCATAATAAGACTCAAAAAGTAATAACCGTAAATTGAAGTAATTATTAGATATCAGCTATCAACACTGTTTAACAGCAGCATACTTCTTCATCCCTGTTTCACTGATGACACCAATATGCTGAAAACAACAAAAACATTATTTAATACAAAATTATGTTTGCTTTCAACAGACATTTAAAAAATAATTACAGATGACAAATGCAACATTCAAAGCTGGTTGCATGAAATATCAAATTACATAATGACTATAAAGAAACTAAACTATGACAAATAACAAATTCAATTAAAATAACATCTGATGAGCACAAACAGACAAGTTCCAGGTTGAAAACGAGTTCCTTAACCTGATTCTGTATGCAAGAATTTGTATGTGTAATGGCTTATGCTGGCCCAATAGTAAATAAGATCATGACTTAAAATGGTACCCAATTCCTAGGTCTCAGTGATGATGAGCAACATATCCTTGGTTCATCCCTGTTAGAAATAGTTCACTTCAGTTCATAAGAACAGATTTCACAAAACCATAATTGAGAAAAATGGACCTTTTGGACTCGTTCATTTCAGCAGGTTGCCATAACTCAAGACTTGCTGATAGAACTTGCATGTATTATGTGTATATGGCTCATTCTCTGGGCATGTGTACCACAAAGGGTGGGTCCATTTAAAATGTTTTCTTAAAAATAAAGTATTGGAATATCATGTGTTTATATCATATATATTCAGAATTGATGTGAGAGATACATAAGTTAGTTGGGTGAATTTGTGTTTATTTATTTTGTAATTATTTGTAATACAAATTCATTTTGAATTGAAAAATGGCACCACTGTCTCTCACATGCACGTATAAAGCCATTTTCATTGTTGTAAATAATACAACAAACATACCACATCAAGGTTTTCTTAGAAGTGATAATACATTAAAGTAACATTCATATTCTTTTTATCTGCAAACAGTCAATTTTGTAAAGAAATATTTTCAAAAGGCACATTTTTGGTCACGTTTAGTTTCCACATAAATCAGATCCAAAACTTTTATTCTTTTACCAAGCATCAACAAGTCATTAATAAACATCATGTGATATTTAAACAATCTATGTAATCAAAATATTCACATGTTAATGTTTTTCAGATGTATTCATTATATTCAGCTTTAAGAAAACTAATCTGACTTCATTTCCATTTTAACATGTAACAAAGAACTTCATAAATTTGTATTAAAATAAAGGCAATAACATCACAAACTACTTCTTACATTTTTCAAAGGTGCCATATTCCAAAAAGATAACTTTCATGTCATATTGTATTGATGTGATGAGTTTAGGTACCAAATAAGAAAAATAACTTTTTATTCCATTAAGATCATGTGGATGATGACAGAAATGGTGAAAAATTTGTAAGGATCCCCAGCTTTGATTTCTGATAATCTCAAAATATATTGATTAAATTGTAAATAGCTTATATATTTATGTACATATTCATATCATTTCATTTACATTTAAAGTTTCACATAGAGGTTTTAAACCTGAGCTAGAAAGGGTAAAAAAACCTGTGAATTACGTTAAAAAATAGAGACATACAATTAGGCTTACTATATATTATATTTAAATAGAAAATTTGTTTATTACTTAATATTATTTTTACAGCATAATAACTTAACCTGTTATCTGTTTAGCTGAGTAAAAAAAAGAGCTTATTTTATGATGGTTGATAATTTTGTCACTGGAAGATGAAAAAGGTTTCCACGTGATGAAATTATAGTTTTATACCCTATTTGAAATAAATATGTATCTAAATTAAGTTAATAATTTAGGTTAATAAAGAAAATATAAACTGTTGTAATAAAACAATTATACTGCTTATTTTAAAATATTTTTTCCTGGTAAAATATGTCATAGCTTACTTTCTAAGTTTTCTCAACAATTTTATAATTTTTATCTTTTCTTATGTCGTATGTGAGCATTAGACTCTGTTGTAGACTTTAAAATGTAAAATGATTAGATTTAATCCACTTTATATTTTGTATTTCACATTAAAAAAAAATGAGAATGAGCCATATATAAAAGTCTACATCAAACAAGTAGATGGTTCAGAGAAGTTAAAAATACAAACCATATTTACCAGTTAATGCTATAGTTTAAACATAATTAAATAGTACCTAGTCATGCAAAAATGCATCTGAAGAAAATATCATTAATTATATTATCTAGCTGACACAAAATACAACAGCAGAATACATCACCAAATACACCTTATACTACACAAAACTAAACAGCAGAACACATCACCAAATACACCTAGTACTACATAAAACTAACCAGCAGAACACAGCAGAGAACACAAATTCCACAACAAAGGGTCAATATAGTTCAACCATTAACTAATACTAATTGCTTTTTAAAAAAAGGGTACTTACATTGAGATCTCTGAAATACTCATTGTAGTCAAGTGCATAACCTACAACAAACTTATCAGGAATCTCAAAGCCAATATCTGCAAAATCAGATGTCTCTGTTAATGATTATTTTTAAAAAATTAGAAAACAGAACAAACATAAAAATATAAAAAGTAAATTCTGTTTTATAAAATAAAACAGCTGCAATGAAAAACTATATTTTCCCACTAAATTTAGTGACAATGTAATAATGGTGCTTAAAAATAAAAATGTGCAATTTTAATTGATGGTTGCATCTTTTTAGAAAAGTGAAAGCAATCATTTGCTAGCAATTTATAAAATTAAACAATAATATTTTGAAGTACTTCAATAATTTACAGGAAGCTATTCTAGCTTAGAAAGTGTGCTTCATACACTATTTCTTTCCACATTACATATTTCATTTTGTGCAAGTTAATAATCCAATAATTTATTGTTACAGTTTACCAATATCCAGTTTTACAAACAATAACCCCAAAATCATTGGTAGATAAACTTTGTTTTTAAACTCACATTTTGTAAAATAGATATGAACTGTATATTTAACTTAATGACAAAACTAATTCTAGCAACACCCAATACTGTATGAAAGGTGTAATAAGACCAAAAGTGGTGGTGTGGTTATTATTTATATCAGCTATGTGTACAATATACTAAAATATTGTCTGAAACATTTTTTTTAAAGAATGCTTAAATCATAAGCAATTTTCTTTTATGATGGTTTATTTATACATGATGGGATGCAGTCAAATAGTACTTAGTATAAAAATAATGCAAATAATGTTATCCGGATCAAAGACAGGATGAGATAGCTGCCATGGTCAAGTGTGTCAACAAGATCTTAAAAGTACTGTTTTATCACTTACAACTGGTGTGAAAAGTAGTTTTAAGAAAAATAAATAATATATTTTTCAATCAATAAGCATATTTCTTTAATTTCAGTCCTCTCCACCATGCTAGAATCAATCTCTAGGGACTATAGATTGGTTGTCAACATACAACAAATGAGTTAAGAAAAATAAAAAATATACTTTTATTCAATCAACGAGCATGTAATTTCTGTCCAATCCACTATGTTAGAATCAGTCTTCAGGGACTACCAATATGGACTGGTTTTGATTTTGGAGCCTGCCAAGAGGTCAGTTTTTTTCATTTGTTGTGATTTAATTATTAACGCATTGCCAGATCAGTCACTTAGTTATAGTCAATTATTATATTAAATAAATGTACTTAATTTTTAAATGAAAACATTACATACTAAATTTATTTTTCTATTTTAATGGCTAAGCGCAATTTTGTCAGTTACTATAGTGCATTATTTACATGATGTAGCATTGGTAATTTAGGCATTATTTTTCCATTATTACATTGTCATAAAACAATTAATATTAAAAATAATAATATACTTTAAGCTCTTTCAGTCCGAGTACTTATTGCTGCTGTAGTCCCAGAGTATGCTGCCTCTAGATAGTACTAGTGAGTTCTGATTTTGCAGCACAATGTGTGTTTGGTGTTCTTGCATTGGTTCATTGTGAATTTAAAAACTAACTCTCATGTTATCACTAAGATCTAAAACTTAATCACTGTATTCAATAAATTTATATTGATTTAAACTGTTAACAATTTTTTTTTTAATGTACCCTATACTAGATTTTCAATGAAAGGATGCAATAAGGTCAGTATCATTCCTGATCCCACTTTTCTTCTTTCATTGTAATTCATTGTAATTCTGGTAATTAAATCACAAAAGAAAAGGCTTATATTTTAATTGAAAATTGGATTATTAATTTTTACTGCCAATAGCAATATAACTGAGTTTATTTCATATGTACATTTTCATCATTCATATATAGTGCAGTATTGCATTTAGATAATAATTTTTGAGGTTAGAAAGTTCTCTGTTAAAACAATTCATATTAAATGTTTAACAGAAAATACAATTGAACAATCAGCCATGAGAAACGTTATAATAAAGATGTATGAAATTAACACAAGGAACTCACAATCAGGCCGATATCCTGAGCTCTTGGTTGTCCTCTTCACCAGCAGACTGAAAACAAGAGAACACAACACAATAATATACGCACAATGGCTACTGTACTTGGTTCACTAGAGACTGTCAATGTGATCTGAATTTTATAATTGGTTTGTTTACTTTGTTTTCTGATAAATTTAATAGTTTTCATGTCTGCACTAATCTATAAGCATTAGAAGAAAATAACACACACAAATACTGAGGGCCTATGTAAGTAAATATTTCTTTTTCTTTAAAATATACACTGAGGAAATGGTGCATAATATCATAAACATTTTCTATTTGGCACAGAATTTTGGTTATATAAAATGTACAGAACGAGAACCCTGTCATAAAACAGCAAAAGAAGTCTCCTCTTTCAAAACATGGGGAAAACATTTGCAAAGCTAACTCCAATATGTAAATGTGACCATGTAAAAATGGCAAGATTATTCTTTATTCCTATTAATTTAAAGTGCAATCTAATTATAAAATTGATCACGTAAGACTTTCATTCAATTTTAAAAATCAATAAGTGCAATTTCTTAAAATTAAAAAAGACATTTATTGTCAACTTAATGAAAGCACGGAATACAAATTTTGACTGTTGATAGAAAGATTGGAACAGAGTAACCTTTCCTTTCTGAAGATTAGTAAAACTGTTGACTTTTGCATTCACACTTGGTATCTTCAAATGGTTTATGCATAATAATTATTTTAATTATTTTTATAATTAAATAAATATTCATAAAGATAATGAATTAATTCTGTTTATTATTTATTTTAAAATAACAAAGTAACTGTGATGAAAGATAAATCATAGCTGAAAATGTTTAACAACATAATGATACCATCCTTTTAATATATCCATGGTATTATGCATTAAGAGTAATTCTTTAAACACAAAATACAGGGAGTTGTCGACTTACGACTGCAATCAGTTCTGATAGAACAATCAGAAGTCGATTTGGTCATAGGCTGGACTACCCTTTATTTTATATAATTTTTCTACACATCTTACAAATGCACTGCCAGATATACAGTACATATTTGCAGTTGGGTTGCAGTCATAAGGTCGATCAGTCGACTAGCTATATATTAGTTTCAACACGCAAACACAAATGCCTATCATAAAAACATGCATATATATACCTGGCAACTTTTACACACTTCGGCTGCACAGCATCTAATATTTTCAGCAACTGCTGCATGGTTCTACCCGTATCAATAATATCTTCAACCACAAGGACATTCTGCACAAAAGCATAAATTATCTTGAACATTTACTTATATGGCAAATGAGAGCCAAAAGTTAATTATGCATTTAGATTCAAACATTATTAATCTTCACTGTTTATCCACATAGAAAAACTATGGTCACTGGTTCAATACTGACAAGTCAGTTTTACATAGTTCATCTGCTCTTTTGTCATTAACTATAGAAAAGTACAAAATTAAAATTAATTTTCTTTTGAAAATGCTACTTTATTTTAAGACTATATTTTTGTGCTAATAAATTATTTTTTTGCAAGAATCACTATGAAAGGCATTGACTATGTCAAACAAAAAGAATTATAAATAATGAAATTATAAACAAACAATTCATTGTTTTGCATTTATTAAACTCTCAAAAAATTCTATTAACATCAATCTCACTGTGTGTACAACAACAAAAGCAAAGAGGTATCTAGAAAGTAATGCTTTATCAGATAAAGGGTTTGTTGTACAGAGCCAGTTTTAATGTTAACAATGCAAGTCATAAATGAGTTATGATTGTTATAAGATAACGCAAATAATAAAAAAAACTTTGGGAATTTACAGATTTCTTTCCAGAAATCAGTAAAATAAAAATAATAACAATTAAAAAAGTAATAAATCTGAAATGGAAAAAGTTAATAAAAATAAAATGATGATGTGAAATGTAACCAACAGTTGAATTTTTATTTTTAAAGGTGGAAAATAAAGAGATGGAATGCAGCTCAACATTTTGTTTTTAAGCTACTGCACCATCAGTACCACCACACCCCTCTTGCCCCCTCTCCTGAGTGGAAAAATTCACAGGTCACCCAAATTTTCGAAACTGCACTTCAGAGCCAGAAACACTTATCCTTGAATCTTGGAGATGTCAATCACACTTCACCACAAGACGTGCTTAGAACTTTTATGTTGTTGTTTTTTTTTTAATGACAAGCATCTATTTACTGGAATATTCTGATACATCTGAGCATGGGGTCTTCCCTGAAAGTATTTTTTCATTCTATGCCAAGCTATTGCTTGAAGGAAGATGTGTCTAATACAGATTTGACTGCAGTCAAGTGCTTTGCTATTATTCAGCCTATGTGAGTGGTTCCTACAGAGGTTAACTCAGAAACTTTTCCAACACAAGAGCTCATAAAAGTTTTGAATCCTATCTGACCCAGTATGGGATCAAGTGCAAACTATCTTCAAGAGACCTGTGCTACTAGACTGCCTACCACCATTCTATCCACCCTAGATCAAGCTCTCAGTCAACTATCCTCAGTCAGCACACCATGCCTGGGAAAAAGTCCTATGCAAAACCTTAGCTGTTCCAGAAGCTTCCACTAAGGGGTATAATAATATTTGTATTTGGGGAGTATTAACTCTTTCTACAGTTATTCTGTTCAACATGCACTTATTCATAGGCTGAAAACATATCACCTGACTACCATACTACTGTATTGTTTTAATACAGTTTGCATAGACTAAGTGTATCAATTGTGACAATTTTAACACAGTTTTTTATATTCAACTAATATTGCAGCCAATGGTTTGAATCTACAAAAAACATTTTTTTTAAATTCACCAGTCTGTTCAATCCACCAACTGTTAACCTATTTCTAGGCAATGGCAGTAAGCCATCAACCCGTCTATCAGACTCTCTGGTATGTGGCTAATCAGGTTAATTTGTGGCTTGATTTGAGACCAAGTTGTAAGAGGAGTTGGCATACAACATCTATAATCACACTCACCCATACGTTTAAAAGGTGAGAATAATTCACATAATGTAAATCTTCATAACATTGTCTTTCCTTTAAGAAAAACAATTCTTATTACTTTCTAGCATTTTAAGCATGTGAATAATGCATTCAATGATTTCAAATAGGTATGTGGAAAAAAAAAAGGATGTTCTTAATTTAAGATGACTTTTGTTCATGGAACAGTTTGTTTGCAAATCAATCATTAGGTCCTGAGCACAAGAGCTAAAGAAAGAGCAACTTGTTCACCTTTTTCAATTGAATACAGATGATTTGTGCATAGGACAGTTTGTTGACATCAACTATCAGGTCCTGAGCACAGCAGCTAAAAAACAATTTCTTTAACTAAATCTGCTTTGAGCATTATACTGATCTTGTTTGAAATTCAGTTTGTACAGTTTACTACTCCAAAACATCTAGACAGCCAATGGAAGAAGAAAAGTGCATTAAATATCCATTAAATCCAACCAATGAAGACTGCACAATTTAATATTATAACAGCCCTAGTCATCCAAACAAAAGGTAAGATGGGAATAAAAGTCATGAAAGCCTACCTTGCCTTTTAAACCTTCCAAATTATCACCACCAATTACTTCAATGTCACCTGATGACCTGTCATCCTGGAAGAACAGAAAATATACTGGACTACAGAAGTGCAAAAGTAAATATGAAAAAGTAAACTAAGCACAACTTTAATTAAATATTTATCAGAAAAACTGTTCTTTATAAATAAACATTTTTAAGAAACGGAGTTATATAAATCCAATAAAAACAAAACAAAATTATTTTAACTTAAAGGGAAAAATTTTCTAACAAGTGAATACATAAGCAAATTATTTTTATATATGAAGCAAAAAATATAAATACACTGTACATACCACCACCACTAAATAAACGAGTTTCAATCCTATTTAGCACACACAGTTCATAAAAATCAGAGAATTCTACTGCAACTACAATCCTATGGTCTGTTATTATTACAATAAAAATTAATTAAAATGTATTCACTGTTGAAAATAATACATTTCTTGAAAACTGTTTACACTACTGGGAGAATTAGCAAATATCTGTTAAATAAAAATGAACACTTAATATAAACATTAGTTAACTGTACTGAATCTCTATATGAATATTAATAATTATTTAACTGAACAAATAGTTCCACAATTGCAGAATGAAATAGCAAGACTAATATAATGAAAGTTTTAAACAAGATTTTAAAATATTGCAAATTTCAGAAACATAAAGCTATGGCATCTTCAAACATTTCTAATGTGTCAAAAATCTTATGTATATATGCAAATAATCTATATGAAGACGATATTGACTAGCTTTTACTGTTGGGAATATGTGGTATAATTTCTGTGAAAAGGGTGAACTTCTGTAAAATGATGATCCACTATTAATATTCAATACAATTAAATGTTCATTAAATTTATAAGTGAGAATGGTGCTTTTTTGTCACACACAGTGGAAGATAACTCTTGCCAAATTTGCTCTTTATTATTGCTCATCTATGCTTGTATAATTCCATTTTAAGTAAAGTAGAAATGGCACTCCTTAACCCCTACACAGATGGAACAATTTGAAATATTGTAGTGCCATTCATCAGACAATTATTTTCTGAATTATACATCTCTGACCAGACAATCTCAAGAATACCAATACATTGTCAATTGTAGAACTTTTTTGTGTAAAGGCAATATTTTTTAAAAAGTTTAATTAACAACATAAACTGTCCAGTATGTAAAACTTATTTTTAATGTACTGACATGCATATGAAAATATTTTAAAGGAGTACTTTAAAAAATAAATGTCTGAATTGTTAGCAACTTACTATATATCAGAGTGCTAGGTACTATCAAACTGATCAACTGTAATAATGAAAGCATTACAAGAAAAATAAATGCTGTTACAGTGTTAGCAGAAGTTTTCTCAAAGTTGGCAAGAGCAGTAAAATTCATAGAGCTTAATCCATACTCATTGACATGCAGCTACCCTCCTCACTAATATTTTATTCTTACTAGTAGAAGTATCTTGCAATGTTATGGAATAATCATCTTAACTGTCATTCAGCTACTACAGTTCTTGCTAGCACAGTTTAAGTATCACTTTTCTGATTCAGCAATGAGTGAAAACCACAATTTTTCAAATAATTTAAGCAAATAAACAAAAATATTGCTTTTGATTCTCTATAGAAGATTTTCAAACTCTGCGACCTCAATAAACAATGTACAACTAAATTCATGCTCATGCATTAACCCTTTTGAACATATTCTTACTGCCCGATAACCACCTCTCTTCCTCCCTTTAATGTCTTACCCTGTACCTTGAGCACATTTATACAGTTGAATACAGTTGTCATTAACCGTAGATTTCAATCCATTACTAATTAAATTAAAATTATTAAATATATTTTATTTTTGAGTGAATGATGTGCTACAAGAAAAGGAATGGATGGATTATGATGGTATGGAAGGAGTAAAACTAGACACTAGAGCTGTCAGTGTAAGTTTCTTTGTCTGAGGTTAAATGTGCTGGACAAAACAATAGGGAAACAAAGAAATGAGGAACACACTTAAAGTTAAACATGTTAGGAATTATAAATCAGACACTTTTAACTGAGATTGCAAACAGTAAATCTTACCAGACCAGATGGAGGGAACAAGAAACCAAGTGTAGTAATGTGAAACTCTTCAATGCAAGAAGCATATGACATATAAAAAATATAATATTTTACTATTTTAAGAGGGTAAATATGGAAGTAATTTTGAATATACCAAGGTAGGGAAGCAGATGTATATATACACCTATAAAGCTCATGAGTTAGAATAACTAGAATACATACTAATAAAGTACAGAGAATACATTACCCTATAGCTAATTAATTTATAATTAAATGTGCATTTAAATTATCTGCATTTTCTACCGATGTAGTAAGCAAGTCTCTAATCAGGATACTAATAGTAATAATAGTATTTTGTAATCATTATTTTAACTATTTAGTTCAATTTTAAATCATAAATGTATTGCATTAATAAGTGTCCTGTAATGTACAGTTAATTGTTTTGCACTAATTATAAGTGATTATTCACCGTAGGGTTCCTGAAATGAGATTAAAAAAAAGACCAAAATGACTATAATTGTTAAATTCTGTAAAATGGGAAGTCAAGCAGGATCAGTATATGAATTATTTATTATACAACAAGTATCACCCCAATAGTTGTGCTGGATATACTCCTTCCCATAACAGCAAAGCCAAATGGTCAACATCTGAAGGAAAGTGCAAAATGAACCAGATATTAAATATACTTTCTAGCTAGTAATCCTTCATAATGAAATAATCTATATAAAGCAAAATTTATTGAAGTACAGGAAAATACCACAGAGCAAAAATAACTTGGTGAGAAATACTCTTGCACTATTTAAACTAAGCATTAAGACTGATTATGGATATTAGGTAGGTCAGTGATTCAATTCTGATCCAAGGGCAATGTAACCACTGGGAAAGTGGGTTTTTTTATGCTGAGTAAATTTCAAAACTTGCAGTAAAATACAAAAGTGCATTTATAACTAAATTGCATGATTTTAAATAGGTGAGTGTAAATCAAGTTAAACTGTGAATGAGAAACAACAGCAAAAAACTATAATCTATATTATTAGTAGTCTGCTCATGCACACCTTTTTATGATTAATTTCAACTTGTGGACAGCAACACAAGATTTATTTGCGAATGAGTCAAGGGAGACAAGTTCAAGGCAAGCACTTGTTCTGAAAAGAATTTATGCTTACAACAACCAATGACTGCTTTGACTTTTATCAACCATATAAAGTGCTGTTATCCAAATTTCAAAGCTCATAGAGTCAGCCTTTGTACATACTGAATCAGCAAGAGGGCAACATCTATTCCCTTCTTGGATAAAAGTCCACAAAATCCTGCTGATCACGAGTAATTAAAGCTTTATGACACGAACAATTCATTATAATAACTGTTTATAAATAATTTAAACAAAATAACCCATAATTTATCAGAATATTACACTTGAAGTTGAAAAATATAAATACTTTGCTGTAATTTTGAAGTTAAATCATGTTATATAAGGTTCAGGCATTTTAAGGGCATATTAGTTCAAATAACTCAGTAAATAAATACATGTACAACATAAGAAATGTGTTCAACATCAACTGGTATGGAATAATTAGTGAACAAAAAACACATTACCATTCTGACAGTGCATAGTTTGAGTCCCTTCAAGAAAACACTAGTTAAAAGTGAATAAGTATTCAAAATGTTTGTCAAATGCTTTTAACCACAGACAAGCTAGGTTTTAAGTACAAAATATTGTTTTCATATTTTAAACTCAAAGCTATTAATTGAACTGAACCCCACAATCTCTACATACCATAGCAAATGCACACAAAAATAAATTTCAGAAATTCTATCAATAATCCATAAAGACTATGTTCAATCACATCTGGAAAACTTGAATACACGTGTTGACTATTTGAAATGAATACATACTTTCAATTCACTCTGATAGTTTAAGAACTATACAATTATAAAATTAATTATCAAATTATAAAAGTTCTAAAATTTTTTCATTCACATCTAGCAGATCAACTTCAGGAACATAATTTTAATAGAGTAAGCCAAAAACCTCAGATAAATTAGTATGAAAGAGTAATGTATTTATTAGTCATTAATCATCAACTAAATTAGATACATTTGTGGTGTTCATGACTGTTGGTAATAAATAAACAGACAAGTCACCCACAATTTGCTATAATAATCATTAGAGATAAATGGTAATACTTTATTAGCATATGCAATATCATTCATGCATACCATGCAAGCATCCACTTTAATGGCAAACCAAAAAGATATATTAAAATAATATAAACCAAACAAAATAAAACAGTACACCATGTGAGTTAAGCGGCCATGTGCAGGAAAGCACTAGATCTATAAAACAATTACACTATATTAAAGCAAGTTTATCTTAGTGAAGCAATCTAGCGGTATCAGAGGGTAGGATGTGGCTCAGGTAATGCAGGCTATGGAGATACATTCTTGAACACAAAGAATAAGAAGGTACAGAAGCCAACAGCTCAGCATTAGTTACCTCTGACACAGAGTCTTCTCTGCAAGTCTTGAGACAAAAGAAATTAAAAAAAGCAAAAACAGTCATATTTGCTTTAAAAAAATTTAGCTAAATTCTATTATCTAATTATGAACAAATATTCTGAATTTGTATTAGGTGCATATTACTGATTATTATTAATTTCAGTATTATGTCATATTTTTAACTATCTAATTCTTTAAGAATCAACATTATGAATATATTATGGTGCAGAAATGTACAAAGTAAAATTTTAAAATGATGTAAAACTAAAGCATCATCCATCATTTGGATGAATTTATCATGACATTCTGTAATAATACACTTTTTCCTATGAAAGTCCTTTCAAAAAGAGTAAATTATTTCTTTAAAATACTAATCAGAGGTCACACTTACATTAAAGAATTACAATTACATACAACATGCTAATTGTCTGAAATGCATTTTCTTAGCGAGGTGCATGTGCCATATACACCTTATTTGTTATGTTGGCCTACTCAATATACATGCTAATGTCATTAAACAGTGCAATAATTAATATAAAAATAGGTTTATGCAAATAGTGTTAGTGTCCTGTCTTTCAAAGAGATCAAAAGTTATTATATTATGACAACAAAATGTTATGATGATCTTGTTATTTGCAACAAGTTTATGATTTATTCATTATAAACTGGATCACAAAGAATAATTTATTTTGAACTGACACAAACAATATGCCTATTTAACAAAAAAAAATATTATCTTTTTCATTCATAGAGCATTTTTTTTCTTAATTCCAGCCAATTCCAACAAGGTTGATTTTGACTTGGTCATTGCTATTAGGTAACTTTTAGTTTTTTACAACTCAGTTACAATTTTATTTATCAACTCACTGCCTGTCATTCATTTAACATACATGCATTCAGTTATTATATTAAATCGAGCTGGGGTTTTATTTTTTAAAACCATGAAAAATATTTTGTTATTACAACAATCAAGTTTGGTCTCATCAATTTGAATTGGTACATAATTATTCAGATAAACATTGATCATTATTTATCCAATCTCAAACCAAGAAATTTCATTTAAATGTATTTTATTTTATTTATATCTGTTCACATTATGCAGGCCAGAAATCTATATATCTGTGCCCAGACTATGCTATCCTCACATGGGTTGTTTTGATTGCAATGTATCTGCCCAGACTATGGCTATTCTCATGTAAGTTGTTTGATTCACTGTGATTTGAATTCTCTGGTTAATCATTTAGATCTACATTATGACGTGTATTAGATCATTGCATTTAAAAAAAAAAAGTCTTCTTTCAACAAGACAGCCCCAGAATGGGCAATCTCAACAAAATGTTTGCATCATGTATTTTCTGAAATGACATAATCTGGTCAAGGGTTCTTCCTCCTGCTTTTCTACTTGTTTTAACTGCTATCAGTAAACTGGTCTAAATAAGTGAAATCAGTGTGCCAATGTAAATGAAATAGTGTACTGGTCTAATTTAAATCAGTCTTCTAGTCTAATTGAAATCAGTGTACTAGTTCAAGTGAAATCAGTGTTCTAGTCCAATTGAAATCAATGTTCTGGTCTAAGTGAACAGTGTACTAATCAAATTGAAATCAATGCACTGATCTAATTAAAATCAGAGTACTATTCGAACTGAAATCAGTGCACTGGTCCAATTGAAATCAGTGTGCTGGTCTCACTAAAACTGAGTGCTGGAGTAAGTGAAATCAGTATACTGGTAGCATGCTCAGCAGGTGAGGTAAAAATTATGGCTTGCTTGCAAGCAAATCCAGTAATCATTGCTACTAATAGCAAAATAGTCAACTTTTCTACACAAAATTTCATCAATCATTCAAATGTTTTCTTTTGGACTTATAAAACCTCCACCGATAATACTGTGTTCATAATGACCAGAGTAATTTGAAAATGACCTTTTAAAAAAGTGTCCAATATACAAAGTTAACTATATCCTAAAGACCTGCAATATTCTTCAGATAACAATTTAATTGTGAGAATAAATATGGCCAAGACCTTTTTCAATATTTATACTGACAATACTATTTATTCTCCACAAACAGGTCTTATCAACAACTAAAAAATACCATAGCCAAAAATAATGAAAGCTACAGGTTGTGCCAAGGCTACAAGACAATTTTCACTGAAATCAAAAAGCGTGTGCAGTGAGTTATTATAAGGTATATACAGTCAAAGCCAATAAAAGTGCAAAAAAGAGAGAAATAATGCAGACAAAGCTACAACAATGCAAGACTTACAAATTAAATGCAGCCAAGTTGAAAGAAATTATGAAAACAATATCTTGTTCATTTATTTTTTTTAAATATCTGCCTGACTTTTGTTATGTAATTATTGGTAAAATGTATTAACACCAATAAAAATTGTTAACTTGAATAAACTCAAGTAGCAAAAGTAAGTAGCACATATATTTTATTAAAGTAAATTCAATCAAAATAACAAACACAAAGTGCCCTCACAGTAATTTTTAAAAAATAAGTTAAAGAACAAAAACTTAAGTTAAAAAACAAAAGTTAATTTTAACCAGTGTTTTCTTAAAAATGCAAAGAGCACATCAACAGAATTGATTACCCCTTATAATAAACTTGTACACATAGCAGATTTTAAAAGTTTAGTTTAAAACAAATGTATATGGCTCATTCTCTGTACTACCGAGGGTGAGTCAATCTGAAATGTGTTGCCTTAAAAATAAAGCAGTATCCCATTTATTTATCCTATATATTTAGAAACAATGTGAGAGGATACATAAGATAGTTGCATGAATTTGTGTTTATTTATTTTTGTATTTATTTGTAATGCAAATTCATTTTGAATTGAAATTGACTCTTCTTTCTGTGAGTGTGATATGTTTACAAACTGTATTTCTTTAATTATCATTCTTATAAATAATTCAACAAACTTACCATATCAAGGTTTTCTCAGGAGAGATAATACATTCACGCAACATTTTAGATTCCTTTAATCTTGAAATGGTAAATTTTGTGAAAAAGTTATATTTTAAAAAGGTTTTCTTTGACATATTTCCCTTCCACATAAATTGGATCCAAAACTTTTTATTCTTTAACAAACATTAACATGTCAATGATTTTTCAAATTTATTTGTTGTGTTCAGAAATATTCAGCTTGAAGAAAACTAATTTCCCTTTGTTTCTGTTTTAGCAAGTGACAATGAAAATTATAAACTCATAAGTATGAAAATATCAAAAACTACTTCATACATTTTTCAAAATATTTTCCTTTTATCTCAGGAACTACTTAACCAAACTATGATAACCTTAGGTGAGCCATAAAACTGATTTTATGCAGAATCGAATAGTTATGACTATGTGATAGGAGCTATGCAGAGGATGCACTAAGTGGTAATCGAGAGGCCCCCCTCCCTCCACTAATTTGTAAACAAAATGGCATCCAGTCAGCCTATTGTGAAGCATGTAGGTGACAATGGTAATGTTTTTGGTGATTTAGATGACCAAATCTTCAATAAACTGGGTAAGTACTCACTTGTTTTAGTAAAATAGGTATAACTATTCTTTTCAAGGTTTTAAATATAACATTTTATGGCTGAAAAATAAACTATGATCAGGCACCCACTTAAATAACATTTTGACTTCAGTATGTAATCAGGTCGTGATCCATTATTGTGCAGTTAATTTTATAGAGTATAATTTGATTAAAATTTGGGGGGGAATCTAATTGGAAATGAACCTATATATATTATTTAACATCTTTTTCATGTTTATAGGCAGATTTACTTTACCAAAGAGGTTTTGGAGGGTCATAATAAAACCAGAAGTGATAGCAAATGAATTATATTAGCTTACTATGTTTGGATTTTTATCAATGGACTGAATCTTATTTAACTGAAAATGAGTACATTCTGCTGCAAATCAATAAATAGGGTCACATTTTAGTTATAACACATTTACAAAATAGTGAATTGTGACTACACACCTAATATGTTTGCATAGGCCTATATAATAGAGAAAAGGTTGCCAATCATTCAGAATTCAGATGCATTCAATGCATCTGGAAGAGGACGCGCAAACATCCCCCAACAGCCCTTGACAAAGGTTTCTCATGCAACTCAATTTTATGTGCATTAAATGCTCCAAGGTTTGGCAAGATGTTAACTATTTTCTTCATATGGTCATTGGCTCAGAAGTGTTGAACAGGCTTTTTGGTTTAGATGTGAAGAAAGAAACTGAAGGAGTCGGAATACAGTTGACTAAAGCATGCAAAACGGGGAATGATGTTAGTTATATCCTGGCAGTACACATTGAGCAGACATATATATATATATAGTCAAAAAAGTAGGACAGCATTCATTAAAAGTCAGACTATTAAGACATCATTTGTTGACACATTAGTTGATGAAGATGAGTTCAATTCTGTTAGTCTCTGAAATGCATTAAGGTTTTATAGATTTTATACACCAATAATTTCAATTTTTAAAAAATTTATATTAATTTGTGAACTATTAAAAACAATTAACCCAATTAGTAGAATTACATTTTCTGGCCCGACATAATCAGTCTGTGAAATTCTTTCATCAGCAGAAGCACGACATCTAATGTTATTTAATTATTTAAGTGACCAAATAAGTATTCGAGTAAAAATAATTACTAGTTAATTAAGTTTAAGATAATGTTGATTTTGTGTGTTTAGTCTCACTGAACATGCACTAGTCGTTATGCTTTTTTTTATACTTTACGTTAAGCCATCACTAATAATTATCCTTCATAACTGTCCACCCAAACTAAATAAGTATTTGGATACTATATATTAAAGGCATTTAATATGCAAATTTTCATGGCTATATCTGTAGTATATACAAAGATACAAGGATTTAATACATTCCACCAGCCTGATAACACTCCCATTAGCCTTATTTTTTAGCAAATGATAAGTAAAATGTATAAACAAATTTTGTTGGATATATTTTAACATGGAGTATATAGAGTTAAAACACCATGCCAATTTTTATTGAATTAAATGCAGATGTATTTAAAATGTTTATGATTTTCGGTTAAATTTCTCAAAAAATCAACTATTGATGAATTTTCAAATTTTGCTGGTGTATATCTTTACATGTAAATGATAGACCTTGCTGTTAAATTTATATCTGTTGTAGGTAATAGGTACTGCCAAAGAAAATATAATTTATACCTACCAGTCTATTAAATCAAACACTGGTCGACCTCAAAAATGCTATTTTGTGTAAATTGGAGTGTGAAAATTTACTATTTAAAGCAACTTTGACATGCTAGTTGTATGATAATAATTATTTCAAATTATTCCATTTTCTTGCTATGTGCTCACAACAACTTTTTCAAAATAATAACTTTCAAAATGCTGTTGAACTGCAACTAGTTAAATTTGTGAAAAAATGCATTACTTTTGACACAATGCAAATCCACGACTATAAAAGGATAATCTCATTAACCAATGAAGATATTTTTAATCATTTACTCCCCCCACACACACACACACTTACATTTTCAGGTATTTTTAAAAAATTATTTTAAACAGTTACTCATTAATATATTTTTTAGCTGCCAGTACGTACTTTACTGTGTTTTAAGTCTGACATATTAACAAGCAACATTTTTTATTCACACAATTATGAAAATGTCAATCTCACCACATAACTCTTGAGACGAATAAAGTCAACAGCTAGACGAACAGATCGGCCACTATTACTATTGATGATTTTGATTTTGTCAATCACATCTGTAAAGAACTTGTAGCCACCTTTTAGCACACAAAGACCAACTATGGCTTCATAATCAAAATCAGTGACAATATCCCTTGCCATTCGTTCTATTCTGTAGAGGAAATTAAAATATGTTAATACATTTTAATTAAATAGAAATAATAAGGTATAATTATATTAAGAACATAAATTTTAAACTTCTGAAGTTTTAAATTAGCAAAATAATCAGCTAAAATGAAAGGTATTAGCTTATTTTAATTAAATAAAATAGTAATAATAAAAAATATTGTAATTGTAAACTCAGACTAAATTTTAAAATGCTACCAATACAGACTCCAAGAATAGCAAAATGGTCTGATGTTACAAAAAAATAAAGAAGATAATTTTATTTTGTTTAATGCATAGATTGTACACCTACTACAAATGAAACACATCGTTAGGATATTTTTAAGAGCAATATTATTTTTTTAAAATTTACAAGATTTCTAATATCAGCTGGGAACAAATGCACTTATCATTTAAGCATGTAAAATCCATAAAAAAAGCAGATCTCACCAGGTAAATTACACATATTTTCCCATGATCTGTGCATGTTTTGAGTGTGATTAGTCAGTTGCTAATGACTGATTAAAGATTTAAAAAATAACAGAGTCAGATGGTTATTGCTCTCCCGAATAATTTGCTGTTCTTTTGTTAGTCTGTATATTTATAAACAGTGGCATCTTCAATGTTTCAGCCAGCTTGAAGTATTATCAACACTGATGGCACAAGGAAAAATATTATTTAGTCTAAGAGAATAAATGACATCCGCAAATTTGTTTTATTTTCCAGTGAACAATTAATTCAAGCTTTCACTCAAAAAATTTTCTTTAGGTCTAAATCAGGGTTTCTCAACCTGGGTTCTGCAGAACCCTAGTTCCACAAGGGGCTGCTAGGAGTTCCCCAAGAGATAATGATTTTTAAAAACAGCGTCATAGATATAGTAATTTGTATCCACCTGACACCTGAAAATTATTTCAAGGATTCCTCCAAGTAGAGAAAGGCTGGTGTAAATGGTGTGAATGAAGTTGGCATCAATAATCTTACTTCACTAAAAGCAAAACTAATTCAAAGTTTAACACCTAAATTAATTTTTTCAAACATTTCAGATGCAAATTATCTAATTAAATTGTGGTTTATTTATTAGCAATTCATTGCAAATAAAATTTCAAAGTGCTTCACTATCAAGGCATTGAACATACCAATAAAAAAATTAAGGAAAGAATGCGATGGTTGGAAAAATTCCACCAATGGGATAATCTAGATCTACAATATTTTGCTCAAGAGTTTAGCATCTAGATCTCCTCTAACTGTAAAATTAATTACAAATACAATGTAATATGTATTCTTACAATGCTAAAATATTTTAATACTTGTTAAAGGAGATGCATATATATAAATGAGAACCTGTCATTAATAAGACCAGCTGGAATAAGAATGTTTTCTAAATCCTCTTCATAATGCTTGGGTATACTCAGCACAGTCAGTGGATATCCAGGATCATTGTCTTCAATCTGTAAAAGTGTAAGTTATTTTTAAAAAAAGAACAAAACTATTATATAATATTTCAAACATTTGTGTATTCAAGTATTATATTTACAAGTATCTTTCAGCAGTAGTCATTCCAGTATGTCAGTCACCAAAGACAGTCTGAGTTTTGGGCCTAGAGGACAGCCAAGTTTGCACTAGCAACATTCACACAATAACATAACACTGCATACAAAACATTTATTACATGCAACTATTAACAAATTTCAAATTAACAGTTTCAAGATAGTATAAAGCTCTTTAGCAATCTCTATATTATGTTCTTTGTGACTTATTGCCACTTAAGTGACAAAACTTGAAGACCAGTAGGACTCTTGTTTTAAGGAATGTGTGTTTAGAGGAAAACATTAAACAACAATGGCTGAACCAAAAAGTGACTCTTTTAATTGTTTACCTTTGAAAATATGAGAAAGTACTTAGGAATTGTAATCAGCAAATAAATATAATTTAATGTTAAAAGATAATCTTAAAAACATGTTATATTTTCTTAAGTTTCCTCATTATGATTATTTACTATTTAGCGCTAATTTATTTTAATCTTTTATTATCTGGATTGTGTCAATGTATTAGCTCTACTTCTAAGTTCTAAACAATCAAATAAACAATCAAAAAAATAACGTTTAATAAACCTGACTTTTAATTTATCTCTTGTATCTCTTTACAATTTCAAACTATCTCAGATGAAAGTTATGCACCATTAAAATTTGTAACTATAACTTGTGATAAACAAAACATTCAATTATAAATTATGTTAATTGACTTCTAGTTCTAAAAGACAAAACACATTCTGGTATTGATGTATTTATACATCCTACAGTCAAAAAGAAACCTAAATCACTAGATGAACATTTTATTATATGCGAGCGATTTTTTTTTCTTTTTAGAGCTAATCTGTTATTGTTAACATGATCACTATGTCAGCATGTGAAATCTTTAATATCATTCACTATCTGAAATTAGCAGTTTATTAATATTGTTATTTGTTCTTCTCGATGTCTATATAGTAGTAAAATATCGGCGCTGCGATAAGTTACGATAAATTGCAATCGGCTTGATTGTAAGCGATAAACGCTTCCTTTCCTTGTTTTCTTACTATTTACTAATTTGGCGGGTAACTGTTATACTATGGCTGGGAACCTGTTCGTGGTACAAAAAACCCCCGTAAATTCTCATTCATATACAGTCATCATAAATGGCGGTAGTACAAGTATAACAAATTTAATTAATTTTTAATATTTATGTTAGTATCTGTAAGGTATACATGAGGTTTGGAGGGGACAGCTAATTTAGAAATATATAGGACCTAGTTAATAAAACACGTGCCGGTCAGTGAGTCACGAGGGCTTTAAAGACAGAAAGAAATTTCTTCACGCAATGCAAAGCATCGATGACTTCTGAAAGAATATATGTCAAAATACTCACTGTAATAAATGTCTGTTGTTGTTGTTGGGCCATCTTTGAAGAAAATAAACAAAAATCTGAATATGTGACAGCCCTCTTAGAGGTAGATAAGCAGCAAGAAAAGGCAGGAAGTTAAGGGGAAGTAATACTTAACCAGCACTCTTAAAAATGCATAATTATTGTGAAGGACGATATAGCGCAATAAATTCAAGCTAAAAACCACAATATTAAAAAAATATTCGCGTCTTTTTTCTTTTTTTTATCTAATGCAAATATACTTTTATTAATAAAAGTTAATTAATGATGTGCTGATGCAGACTGTGCTTCATCCATGTGTAAACCGATCCTGTCCTTAGCAACGCTCGAAAAACTGTGTAAGTTATCGTGACTAATATCTTTATATTTAATTTTATTTTTTTAAGGCGGCCTTTCTATATGCAGCAAGTTCAACTTGATGCCTACTATCATCAAATATAATATAGTTTCAACATCTTTACTTCTGAATACTTTAAAAGCATGTAGGCCTACTGCAGACTGATAACTATGATCTTATGTAGTAGTCATCATGTAGCAATTACCAGAACTTTCAGCAAAGACCGGGCAGTGACAGAGCTCAGAAATGAACTTCGGACTTGCACAGCAGTGAGTTCTGGTGTGTGTGTGTGGGGGGGGGGGAGACAGATCAGTAAAAGTTTCAGGAGGTTCAAACTTTTATTAAAAGGAACAGAGGCAAATTTTAATTCCTTTACTTATAAAATATCCGTGTACTTTTAATTCTTTTTATTTTTACCAAACTACTGGCATTGTCCCCTCCCACACCTTCCATAGTGGAACCAATAAATGACTGGCCTCTTAACGTAGTCATTGTTTTACGCAAGTTTATTTTAACCAGCAACATGGTCTTTATTTATAAAGACTACCCCCATCAGAGTGCATTAACAAAGGCAGTTTAATCCATTTTTATTTTAATACTGCTACCCACCGATATATCTTCACTGAATAATAGCGCATTAAAAAAATATATATATTATCTAACTAAAGTCACTCCCAAATCGACACACACACTTTTTATATGATGTAACTAACTATAGTCATTCCCAAACACACACACACACACACACACACACACACACACACACACACACACACTCTTTTAAAATATGATCTGACTATAATCACTCTCAAATGGTCACATACACACATTTTACAATATGATTTGACCATAGTCACTCTCAAATCGACACACACGCACACACATACACACTTTTTATAATGTGATCTGACTAGTCACTCTCAAATCGACACACACTATTTTTATAATGTGATCTGACTATAGTCACTCTCAAAACGAAACATACACATATGCACACATCGACGCATGTTTATACATATGCATGCATACACACATATAAGGATACGCAAATTTGCAAGCACATACAAACACACGCATTTGTAAACTGGCATGCTCACACGGGCATCAATACAAATTTCTATACATGTGCATAAATGCAGGAACACATAAGCAAATTGACAAAGCATACTCACACACACGCACACACATACTATCCAAATAACATGCTTTCATGGAGTCTTTTTTATTCTAACAATTTTATACTTTGGCACTTTCTGGTTGGAGTGTCTTGTGTGGGCAAGTAAAATCAATCATGCGCCAACCATTGTATATAGTGTGTATGTAACAGGAAATTTTATTAGTTACAAGGACTACAAAATATTTTGCTGGCCGAAGGCTTTTTACATAATTTCCTAATTAACTAAAGATAGCATCTATTAACTAAATTAACCTTCTAGAAATAAATACGGGGATCTCATTCATACTGTGCGATGACAACGTTTAACCTCAGTAGGCCCTACTAACAAAGCAAAATTAACCCTATCAGCTTGCATATAATAAATGCAGGAAGGTGTAGCATAAGTATAGGACCTACTCGTGAGACTTGCATTTAGTAATATAATTGTACAAGTGAGACTTGATTGAATAGTATAATGTACAAACCGGACATGAATGTAGTAGCATAAGTGTTCAAGTGAGACTTAAATGTACAGCAAAAACGTACAAGTTAGACTTGACTGTTTAGAATAGGTGTACAAACGAGACATGAATTACAGGATAAGTGTACAAGTGAGACATAAATCTAGTAGCATAAGTGTGCAAGTGAGACATGAATATAGTAGCATAAGTGTATACGTGAGACTTGATTATATAGGATAAGTGTACAAACAGAACATTAACGTAGTAGCAGAAGTGTACAAGTGAGACATAAATCTAGTAGCATAAGTGTACAAGTGAGACATAAATGCCTAACTTAAGTGTACGAGTGAGACATGAATGTATAGCATAAGTGTACAAGTGAGATATGAATGTTTTAGCTTAAGTGTACGAGTGAGACATGAATGTATAGCATAAGTGTTCAAACGAGGCTTGAATATATAGCATAAATGAACAAGTGAGGCTTGAATGTATAGTATAAGTGTACAAGTGAGAATGAGTGTATAGTATATGTGTACAATTGTGACATGGATGTGTAGCATAAGAGTACAAGTGACACTTGAATATAAGCCATAAGTATACAAGTAAGACTTGAAGATAATGAGACACGGGTCACATGTGTCAGTATAGAGTATTAATTAAATGCTTTCAAGTTGTGTTGGAAAGTTAAAAACATCAATTTATATGTCTCCCATTCAATCTGAATTTTATCTAAATAGATGGCGGTTGTGCCTATTCAGATAAGTTTATCATACATCAGTAGGGCTTGCTCATTACATTATTTATATAGCACTGTTATTATTGGTATTGCCATGAAAGCTATCTGTCTTTAACGTCGAATTGTGTGCCTTGTCATTTTTATTACATATATAGTGTGACGCCAACTCCACCTAGTTAATGGTTATGATTATTATTAATTAATTAATTAATCGTGCATAACTAATTACAAATGGTGAGAATCTTAATTTATGTTATTAATAATTCTCTAGCAGATACCACTCGTCTCTCTCACTTGGCGGATATGCAGGCGCTGTAAATGTTTTTTCTCTTCCACAACATTAATGACAAACATTTACCATCACACAATATTGTATAGGTGAAAAACTTCTTATTAAAGGAGAAGACAAATCCATTCTTTAATCTATATTTAGCGAGCCCCCATCCACCCACTTTCGTCTCCAACATAAGATTATCAATATGTGTAAGAAGGTCAATAAATTTAAAATAAATTTATTACATCAACAATCAAATATACGTACGACAAATACAATGAAAAAGATTATTTGACATTAGTATTTGTAGGAAACCACGTTTGAATAATTTTTATACTACACAATCTTATTTCCAAACAAATACAATTCAACAATTCAATTCAAATCACAGGATAATTCTTATCAGAGAACAGAAATGGAGTTATTAGAGATAAGTGATAATACTTTGTACATAACCTGATTTAGGTGCTGTCTCAATAGTCTTTTGCAAGCTTTTGTAACAAAGACACAAGTTTATTGTTTCCCATTATAGTCAGTTCCATGTATTTCTCTCGCACATTTGTAGGACACTGATTCACTGCTATTCTCTAGAGGTTTATCTTGGGTGACCCTGCTATACTTAGCTCCCTCAAGCAGAACAGCAAATGTAGCAATTTCGAGTAACTTCTTTATACCAGAAATTGTGCGATGTAATCACCATACTTTGCCACCATACATCAACGGGGTTAGTGTATTCTCCTCACATACACACTGCACCCTGCCTCTACCAAGGTCAGTCATAGTGGTTTATAATCAGTAAACCAGGAGGTTTATAATCAGTAAACCAGGAGGTTTATAATCAGTAAACCAGGAGGTTTATAATCAGTAAACCAGGAGGTTTATAATCAGTAAACCAGGAGGTTTATAATCAGTAAACCAGGAGGTTCAAGTCATACACAGAAAGAAAAGCTGCTTATTCCCATGAAGCTAAAGACCAGACTTCTTGCCACAACAAATTCAAGTGATCAGACAGTAGAATTCTCTAAAGCATGTAAACTTTTTAATATCAGTCCAGGGCTGGTCTCGTTCTCATAGATCATAATAATTGGAGAATAAAACTACTCATCCAGCTGGAACTGGTTTGCTTTACATCAGTAATTTCTAGCATATTCTCAATTCCAGTGTTTACTCCAACTCTGACACTTACAAAACTTACAACCATCAAAAGGAGTGCCCAAGGCTGTGTCACTTCGACAATTTAACAATTTATATAACAGTTCAGTCTAGAATTAGGAATAGGCAAATTTACTCCGTCACATATAGTATTTTCAGTTTTAATACTAATTAAAATTATTAGTTACAGGCTACAGAAAATTAGAAAATGCATTTAGTAGTATGTTAGCAACACTGCTACATATTAAGTATTGAGTTGTGGGAAATCAGTAAGTTTAACTCAAGAATTAGGCCTACCTTAAATAATATGCACAATCAAGCAGATATAAAATAAAATACCAGGAAATAACTGCAATGTCACGACTAACGATGGCACAGAATATATAGTCCCAGTATGACAAACTGGATAAACAGCGGAGACTGCTGTGCGGGATTATGTACCTTGATGTGCACTCTGATATGGCGGATGTTACCAAAGAATTTTAATCCTTACAGTTAGTTATGAATTCACTTCGCCGCATTACCTTATCTGTTAACTACCCCATATCTATTTTAGGTGGGCACTTCCTTTAAAGAAGAAAATGTGAAGATCACACAACGTCGGTTCAGTCTACCATTCAAATGGCAGTCATTTCCACCTTGACAGCTTGGGCAGCTCTGGATTGGATTTGTCTTAGTTTGAATTTGATTTAGGTAGTTCTGAAATGGATGGATTTAGGATAGTGCTGGGTTTGATTTGGCTAGTTCTGGATTGGATTTGACTAGTTCTGGATTTATTTTGGGTAGTTCTGGATTGGATTTGGGGTTCTAATGGATTGTTTTAACAGTTGTGGATTTCATTTCGGCTGATCTGCTTGTTTGGGAAGTCCTGTATTTGATTCGGGTAGTTTTAGATTATTTTGGTATGCATGGATTTGATTTAGGCAGCCTTTGATTGCTTGGGCAGTCTTGTTTGATTTAGGTCGGGTTACTTTTGACAATGTAACAATTTATATACAATTAAGTCAAGAATTAGGGATAGGCAAATTTACTTCGCCATAAATACACTCGCTGTTATATAAAGACAGTGCCTGCCCCATTATGTGATCCTAGCCGGTTGAATGTCCTAGCCGGTTGAATGTCCTAGCCGGTTGAATGTCCTAGCCGGTAGAATGTCCTAGCCGGTTGAATGTCCTAGCCGGTAGAATGTCCTAGCCGGTTGAATGTCCTAGCCGGTAGAATGTCCTAGCCGGTAGAATGTCCTAGCCGGTAGAATGTCCTAGCCGGTTGAATGTCCTAGCCGGTTGAATGTCCTAGCCGGTAGACTCTCTAATCGCAGAGTCTGACTGCAGGCCGGACTGCTTTCGTAATTAATTGTCAAGAGCAATTCTCAGTCATAACACATCAGAATACGCTTTCGTAATTAATTGTCAAGAGCAATTCTCAGTCATAACACATCAGAATACGCTTTCGTAATTAATTGTCAAGAGCAATTCTCAGTCATAACACATCAGAATACGCTTTCGTAATTAATTGTCAAGAGCAATTCTCAGTCATAACACATCAGAATACACTTTCGTAATTAATTGTCAAGAGCAATTCTCAGTCATAACACATCAGAATACACTTTCGTAATTAATTGTCAAGAGCAATTCTCAGTCATAACACATCAGAATACACTTTCGTAATTAATTGTCAAGAGCAATTCTCAGTCATAACACATCAGAATACACTTTCGTAATTAATTGTCAAGAGCAATTCTCAGTCATAACACATCAGAATACACTTGCGCTTGGCGCCCATGACTGAGGCGCATATTTTTCGTAAAATACAAAATACGCGTATTTTTTTAAATAATAATACTAATAATAAAATGAAAAAATAGAGCGAAACACTTACAGTAGAATATGTGAATATCGGCACAACATGTGCATAATTACGTAACATTTCGAAAATCTTTTGACGGACTACACACCCAAGCATAATGAGAGTCAGTCCGTGTTTCCAAGAAATAATAACCATAATGAAGAAAAAGAGGAAGAAGAAGAAGATGATGATGATGAAGAAGAAGAAGATGATGATTGATGATTGATTATGATGATGATGATGTTGATGATGATGGTGGTGGTGGTGGTGGTGGTGATGATGATGATGATGACGATGATGATGATGATGATGATGATGATGATGATGATGATGATGATGATGATGATGATGATGATGATGATGATGATGATGATGATGATGATGATGATGATGATGATGATGATGATGATGATGATGATGATGATGATGATGATGATGATGATGATGATGATGATGAGTTTCAAGAAAACGTTCACAATCAGTGATTCATTTTAAATTCTTTTTTACACTCTTGTTTCTTTTGTTCAGGTGAAATGAGGAACAGAGCAACACTTGGGTCAATGTGGAACAGCTCGAGGTTTGTAACAGTAACTCGTGGCTCAGCAAGGAGGAACAATCGATGAACTTTGTTGAACCTCACACAACACGTTAATATTTCTTCAAATCATTTACAATACACAATTTTTATTGAAATAGAATGTTTATTTGTTCATCTTCTAATTCATTGAATGAATGATAATGTAAACGAAAACTATGAGGCAATATGTGTGCGTGTGCGTGTGTGTATGCACGTGAAAGAGTGAGAGAGACAGAATGTGTCCATTCATGATTGCTGGGGGAGGAAAGAATAAAGAGTGTGTCCTGAGAGACAGACAGACAGATTATCAGACAGACAGACACAGAAATAGAGAGAGAGGTTGATACCAGCACGAGCTAATATGATGAAGTTTATTTTTTCAAACAGACACTTTAACCTAATCGATTTTATTAGTGTAACGTGGTATGCCTTTCTTTGATTTTATCAAACACGTATCGCATTGTGTTGATTTCCGCTGCTAAAACGACGCCTGGGGACGATCTTCTATAAACAGGCAATCTTAAGTTTGCCTTTGTTGTCGTGTTTCCTTTCAGTCGCATTCAACAAGCTGCACATTTACCAGGACCACAGTAAAACTTTCTCATAAGAGTTAAAGAAGGCAATCTTACTTCAAGATAAGTTTTTCCACATCACCTTGCATTATAAGTATCCTTAGCAGACCGAAGTCGAAGCATTGAGATTATTTCGCAATGAGACTGCAATTTCTTAAATAATGAGTTGCTTGCCCTCTATCTATATAATTATATGCAAATTGTCTGTGTCCATGCATAATCCTGTTCATTCTCTAATGTGTTCGAATACCCGCGTCAGAGTAATGATTTTCAAGTAAGTAAAATCCAGGAATTTCTTTGTTGTTGGAATCGCCTCACTATCGGCGTCCAGTATGTGTAAATTTATAATATTTGCTTGCACTCATTTGAACCCCACACTTCGCATGACAAAGTTGTTTTCAAAAGCTGCCAGTGACGTAGTTCCCATTGAGTGGTACGCATTTGCATTCATGTTAAAACAGGTAGGTAAACTGAAGTATCTATCTATCTATGAACCGAGTTTAGGAGATCATATTTATTTTTAAAAATCATAATCAGTGATTAAAAACTGTATTATTTTAATTATCTAATCTCGCGCAAGTTTCGTCAAGCCAGCCTGCCAGATCCTCTTGTCTCTTCTCGAACATGATACTAGATTCTAATAATTTCCCTTTCTGATTGAAATTATTCCTAGGATTAATTAATTACGCTGTCATACACACATATGAAATCTAGTTTAAAAGATTTTGAACTGACTATCTTAATTTCTTTATTTATATAGTCTACATCATATACTGTAAACATACCAGTCTTAATAACAATTGGATGTACACGAAACTAGAATTAAAAATAAAATCAATGACTTCTTCAAATAATAATTCGATGATAATTAATGATAAATACACCTATGTACAACAGAAATAAAACTCACAACTCAGTAAACTGTTGTCATTTACACTCGCTCTGTGGTGGAGTAAATTTGCCTATCCCTATTTTAATACATAATTGCTATATAAATTCTTAAATTGTCAGAGTAACCCAACATTGTGCACTCCTTATGATAGTATTTATGTAAGTGTAAGGATTGGAAGTAAACAACCCGAGTTGAGAATACGCTAGAAATTGCTGATGTAATGCAAACTAACTCCAACTGGGTGAGTAGTTGTATTTATCCAATGGCTATGATTTACATTTTACAAGAACGAGACCGGCCAATGGGCTGAGATCTAAAAGTTTACCTGCTGGAGAGAAATCTATTGTCTGATCACTTGAATGTGAAGTGGCAAAGAAGTCTGATCTTGAAAGGCAGCCGTTATCTTAAGGGTTAAGCAGCTTTCTGTATTTCTTCCCTGGTGTGATTTCAATCCTGGTTACTGTTTGTAAAGTGCTACAGCTGACCCTAGTAAAGGCAGGAATGGTGTGTAAAACTATTCTTTAATGTATGGTGCAAGGTATGCTGATTACATGAACAATTTCTGGTACAGAAAAGTTACCAGAAATTGCTACAATTGTTATTCTGCTTGAAAGAACTGACACAGTGAAGAGGCGCTCAAGTTGGTTTCAGTATTTTCAATGTGTGTGGAGAGAGACACCCGTTGACGTGGACAAAAGACTTATGACACTATTGCAAAAGCATGGGAAAGACAGTCCCTAATTCAGTTTATGTAAAGAGTTTTGTCGCTTATCTCTAATAACTCCATTTTTACTCTCTAATAACTCCATTTTTATCTCTAATAACTCCATTTCTACTCTCTAATAAGATCTATTCTATATTGTATTGAATTGTTAAATTGTATTTTTAAAAAAATTATTCAAACGTGGTTTTCATGGAAATATAGATGTAAAGTGATCTATTTCATTGTATTTGTCATATGTATATTTGATTATTGATGTAATAAATTTATGTTAAATTTATTGACCTTCTTACACATATTGATAATCTTTTGTTGGAGACGAAAGTGGGTAGATAGGGGCTCGTTAAATATAGATTAAAGATGGATTTGTCTTCTCCTTTAGTAAGACGTTTTTTACCTATACAATATTGTGTGATGATAATTGTAAATGTGGTAGAAGAGAGAAAGCGTTTAGAGCGTTCGCATATCCGCCAAGGGAGGGAGTGGTGTCAATTGGAGAATTATAAATAATATAAATTAAGATTCTCAACACTTGTAATTAGTTATGAATGATTAATTAATTATTAAAAATCACCTAAATGGCGTTGGCGTCACACATTAAAACGTCTTTCATTGTCTAGATCAACAAAGTTTGAAAAATGATAAATATTCAATGATTGTCACCTTAAACTGTTTCACGATAGAGCATCAGATTACAGCTAAAGTTTCTGAATGTGTTACAGGTCATGAGTAAATATTAAGTCTGATTAAATTCTACTTTCTTTAGCGTGATCAGGTATCTATCTAGCAACGAAATATATATGCTCCGCAGTCTATACGGATTCATATTTAAGCAAAACGATGGGAACTTAAGGTTCTCTACTACCTCTTCCTCCTCTCACAAGTGATAATCAAACTGTGATAATTAAAATGTGATCATTAAACAGTGATAATCAAACTGTAATAATTAACCCGTGATAATTAAAATGTGATCATTAAACCGTGATAATTAAAATGTGATAATTAAACCGTGATAATCAAACTGTGATAATTAAAATGTGATCATTAAACCGTGATAATCAAACTGTAATAATTAAACCGCGATAATCAAACTGTGATAATTAAACCTTGATGATTAAAATATGATAATAAAAATAAACGTGATAATTAAACTGTGATAATTAAAACTTGATAATTAAACCGTGATAATCAAACCGTGGTAATTAAACCGTATTAATTAATGGTGATACCGGAAAAAAATCACTTACTAGTGCATTATGTGCAAATCTGCAATATGCTACACTTACCAATAGTCACCAAGAATAAAGTAATAATTTAAAACGATACCCATTAGCAATAAAAAAAAAAAATGAAAGCAGGTTTAACAAAACACTTGATCATATAAAAGTCTTTCAATAACTACAAGTAAAATGTGCGAAGTCTTTATAAAAATCACTTAAACACACACGAAAACTAAAGATAGTTGTTAAAAAAATCAAAACAAATCCACAAGCAAATTGATATATAGCAAATAAATTTATGTATTGAAGAAAAACGACATACATGAATTTACAGTTTGAACAAACAATAACAGAAAAGCCACGGTTACTCTGGTTGATGAAAAAGACGTTTTGAGAGCCCTCTTGAAAACGACCATTTGTTTCTCAGCCCGAAAAGCAGCAAATTCCAGGGAGCAGGATCCTGATCAACAAAGGAATGCTAGCCAAATAATATTGAGAGGAATAAAAGAAAAGAAGTTATGAAAGCATATTAGTTATCATTCCTATTCTCACCATTTGTCAGTTTAATTTCTACTTCCCGACAAGTTTGATCATTTCTTGACTTGTGACTTGGCTGTTGTTCACAATCCAGTCGCTCTCTTCTAGTTTACATGGAAACACGCTGTATGAACCTAGCGCTTTTCTGGCAGCCATTTAGTTATTCCGCCTGGCTTCATTTGTTTCCGGTGTTAAATTTCTGGTCGATTGAATCCTTTCCCCTTTCTCACGGATATCACCACATACCTCAACACCCTCAATGTCAATTTGCAAGGTAAGGATGTTCTCGTTCCTGAAATGTATTCATACATCACAGCATTTGAAGTGAAACTACGCTTGTGGGAATTCCAGTTGTCTAATGGTCAGTTTCAGCATTTTCCATGTCTTGCTGCTTGTTCCATATCAGATGTCGACTTGAAAACTTGTGGTGCAGTCATTACCTCACTGAGGGAAGAATTTTCTTTACGTTTTGGGGGTATCAGACCACTCTCTGCAGATTTCAAGTTGTTCAGTGCCCCTTTTGAAATCACAGTGGATGACTGCTCCAGATTCCTTGCAGATGGAGTTGGTAGATATCCAATGCAGCAATGAGTTAAAAGCAAAGTTCTGTACTTCTTTTTCTCTTTCTTTTCCTCGTGATGTCATCCTTCCATCAGGCAAGTTTCCACATTTTGTTAAACATGCTCAGCGCATTGTAGCTATGTTCGGAAGCACATTTTGCTGTGAACAACTGTTCTCAAAGATGAAATATATATATATATCTCTGACCGTCATCTAAATGACATTCTTCACTTGTCAACTTCATCACTGAAGCCAGACATTGAATCACTGATTCATTGTAAGCAACACTATCCATCTCATTAACCTTTCATTGAAACTGAGTTATTTTTTAAAAATTACTTTTGTTCTCATTTTATATTCTGAATTTGCTGGACTTGTGATATTTGGTCGTCTATTCGGCCCGCGAACTGTTCCAACAGTTTTATCTGGCCTGCGGTCTCAAAAGTTTGCCCGCCTCTGCTCTAAGCAGTTTTTCTTTCCATGAATTCAAAACCACTTAATCTCACCAGTAAATCCGTTGCAGAAGAAAGCAATTCATAAATATATGTCGCCTACTTCCTTGTTTCCGAAGGTACCATACTAATATCAACACCCAGTATTTGAATCAGTTATGAAAAATTGGTACAGATAAACAACAAAAAATTAAAATATAAATATTCAAACATTATATTGTCTTAATTCTATCTATCTATCTATCTATCTATCTATCTATCTATCTATCTATCTATCTATCTATCTATCTATCTATCTATCTATCTATCTATCTATCTATCTATCTATCTATCTATCTATCTATCTATCTATCTATCTATCTATCTATCTATCTATCTAATCTAATCTATCTATCCAATTAACTATCTGTCTATCCATCCATCTATCCATCGAGCTTATGTATTGACAAGAGCTGGCTGTAATATGAATCATTACTCTTATTTCTACACAACAGTATAACTTCTTCAAGATGGAGGCTTCTAGACAGACAAAACATTGTGGAGGACATCTTGCAGATATGACTGCAAGTCGTGGACAGTGACCAGACAACTTAATCTAGGTCTCTAGGACGAGTAAAGAGGCGGTGAATCACTTATCATAAATTTTCACTCGCATAATTGAAACTGTATCATGGAACCAAAGTCAGACACAAGAGATCAAGATCAGGTACATGAAAACAGAAGTGCGCGTCCCTTTGATTTATAAACAACTTCAGTCTCACAGAAATGAGTTTCTTTCGATCGATAAACATATGCACTTTAGCCAGCTAGAATAAATGTACATAAATCTTTACAGAGCTAAAATGACGTCAGCCAGCATAACAAGGTGAGGTCACTCTCATATTTATGCAAATAACATAACGATGACGTCATAAAACACAACTGAAGACGCCTATTATCTGATAAGAAGTGTGGCATACTACTTGTCCTAAGATATTATAAAAGAGTTGATTTACAAATTAGCAAAATATACATACATTGATATATAAATAATATTTTTTTCAAGCAAACACACAGTTATCCGTGTAGAGTATGATAAGCAGCAGTTACTATTGGTTTTATTTTAAGTATTAAAGAGTTAAATAAATTAATGAAAATAATAATAAATGATCAATAAATGCTCGGTAAATAGCTTAGTGTATAAGCTTGGGACTGTTAGTCAACAATCTTGTGTTTAATTCACAAAGTAGATCTTTTGTGCAACGTAAAGGCACTGTCTTCTCTACAATGACCCGTCAAAGAGCAGGTGAACAAGATAGAGTATTCTCTTGTGATGAATACTGCACACTTGCATTTTAATTTTATTAATCCTAACGCCATTCTTTCCCTATACCTAGTATAAAATTGCATTTAGATTTTAGTAATTTTCTTAGGTATCCAGTAAATTAGTCTGTCAGTCTGGTTAATCAATGTATGCAAAGTTTTTATACATGTACATAATGTACACTACCACAGCAACAGTTAATCATTAGTTGAGAAGGTAATATGCCACTCAATCTAGAAAGATAACTGGGACTCTCTGGGAAGATGGCAATGTTCTACCGCTGTCCTAAATCTGACGTCACTATAGAGGACTACATTATGAAAATGATGCTGAGGATGAAGCAACATCCCATTCTTCAGCAGTATGCGTGCTCCTACAGAATGATAACCTAATACTCTGTATCAAAATGACGCTGATGATAAAGTAACATCCCATGCTTTGCAGTATGATGTAGTATTGGGAGCTTCTACAATATAATGACGTAATGCCCTCTCTATGAAAATGACGCTGATGATGAAGTAACATCCCATGCTTTTGCAGTATGATGTAGTATCGGGAGCTTCTACAATTTGATGACATAATGGCTTCTCAAGGATGACGCAAAAATATGAGTAATTTCAAGAATCAGTCTAATCATGGTCAATTTTCTGTCAAAAAAATGTATCAAGTTAAACACTTATTAAAATTGCTTAAATCAGTCATTTAAGGAACAAATTAAAATTTGTTAATTTCTTAATGAGTAACTGCACGGTAAGTAAACACTTTAGATGCATAACCATTCTTGTTTTTGTTTCACATTGGGATTTGTATCTGTTCACACGCTTTCACGCACGCATGCACACACACACACACACACATGGCACAACCCCCCACCCCACTTCATTCGCTTCAAATATTTTACAAGTACGCTACATTTATCGTTCTTAAAATGACGTCACTACGTCATTGCAAATGCAGAAGGGTTCTGACTTGTGTCAGACAAACCATCATGCTGTACAATATAAGTGTTTTTCGTACAGCGTCGTTAATTGCATGTGAGACAAAACCACAGGCTCGTGTGGCTGCGACACACGAAAGTAATCAAGCTGCATTAACTCTGAATGATATGTTTAGAAAAATCAAAGATTGCGATACAAGGAGAATGTTCATAAACGGTTTGCGACACTCGAGTCTTTGAACGCTTTCGAATTCATACTAATCGATTAAAATTCCCCAAACTCCAGGATCGATGGAGTGAGTGTGGAGTTTATTGCGTATCGAAGCATTTTTTCATTCCCAGTAAACCCATAAAGTACTCTTCACGCTGTGAACAACACGTTTACTCTCGCATCGAACTCGCATGTCCTCGTCACGGTCGTTCTGTCTGTAATTTCAATGTAAATAATAATTTTGAAAAACAAAGTGAGTTGTCTTTCCAGCGAAATATTGAATTCATGTGCTTTGTTATCTTCAAGTGTTTCTTGTGATACTTTGTAATTGATTGAAAATATATTACTATATACCACTGCGAACTTTGGATCGATTGGCTCCTTTCGCCTAAAAATAAACAATAAAAATAAAATGTTCATATTTTTTATTGAAAATAATATAGTCTCATTCTCAAAAAAAAAAAGGTAAAATAAAATGAAATCAGTTTATCTACTTTAACTTTCTTTAACCGTCACTACTAATAACTTACTCCCCATCTTCTTCAGGTGGCCTGTGCTTATGGCAGTAAGACGATTTCAGGATAATTCTAACTGCGTTCATCGAGATCTTTCTTTCATTACATTCACCAGTGGTGACTTTCTTCTACACACGCATAATGACTTTATCTTCTGTAACTATCACGGCTAATGGTTTACCCCCCTCCCCCAGCCCCCTTTCAAGTGACCTTGTTCGCTAGTGCTGTCTTTGACCGTCGTCACTTATCATAATCAGGACCACCAGTCAAGCTCCGTCATCGCTACGTCAGAGCCAACGGTACGCAGTCAATGACAATGCGTCAGCTTTCAAGGCAAAAATTTCAATGGTTGACGAAAATATTCATGCCAAATTGAAATTTAAACAAAATAATTAAACAATAAGAAAAATTCCCAAAAGATACAAGATGGAGGAAAAAACCCATGACTACTATATTTTTTCACATATTTTGCACATAGTAAACTCAAATTGCCATCGTTAACAGTTTTTGTTAACATTTATTGTTGTTCTCAGAGATGTTCAATGCTTATAATTAAGTATGTTAATAGATAGAAATGTTCTAATGTTCATATTTTGAGTTGGTCATAATAAGAGAGGTTCAGTTTGCATCTGTGACGCCTACGACATAGTAGTCATTGATTACAATTATTATTGTTAATTAATTACCCATAACTAATTACAAGTGAAAAGAATCTTAATTTACGTTATTAATAATTCTCCAGAAGAAGACACCACTCGTCTGTCTCACTTGGCGGCGGATATGCCGGCGCCGTAAATGTTTTCTCTCTTCCACAACATTAAAGACATTTGCCGTCACACAATATTTCCGTAGGTGGAAAACTTCTTACTAAACGAGAATATAAATCCATCTTTTACTCTATATTTGGCGAGCCCCCATCCACCCACTGTCTTCTCTAACGTAAGGTTATCAATATGTGTAAGAAGGTCAATAAATTTATTAAATCAACAATCAGATATACAGCATATGAGTATAATCAAAGAGCGTTGACATTCACATCACTTCTCAACAATGTTCGATTAACGCTGGACAATCATTCAGTTTATCCTAGCATATATATTAGCAGTCACTTAAGAAAATATATAATCGAGTTCATGGACATCATCAGGTAAATGAGAGTAGAGTTTCAGAAAAACAATTAAAGTCAATGCAGATAACCTGTTCAAAGATGGCAGTTGTTGCCAGCACGTGTTTTGCAATCACAAGGTTTGCAACAAGTCACTGCCTTTCATATTAGACAAAGCCCCATGTGCCCCTTCTAGTGGCACATTACACAACTGTTCCACAATCTTCAATGCACTCCCCAAGCACACCATAGAGAATTGTACTGAATTTCAGATGCACTATCAAGCACATTAGGAGGAATGTTCTTGAATTTCTGTATGCATTTACTCACTACACCACCAGGAACATTCAAAGTAATCTATGTGAATTCTCAAGACCAAACTCAAGCCACAAATTTTCGCCATATTGGCTCTCAAACAGAATTCACAGGAATCAACTTACAGCAACTGCTCTGTTTGACGACGACGACAACCTTGGATGCACACACCAGCCTGACCAAGCAGAGTACAGTGGTCAGCGTAGCCTGACGTGAAAAGAAAAACAAAAGGCCTGCTCCTGATAAGCTAACGATCGCCTTTATGACCGGACTGGAATTATGTTCAAATTCAAAGTGATTAGAAGAGAGTACTTCTTTAACAATGAAACATTTAGTCCTTCCGTATTGGATGAATTTGATAGGAATAAGTGTGAGACTATTAGTTAGAAAAACTAATCATCCAGTTCGTACCGGTTTAGATTGAATCAGCAATTTCTAGCCTATCCTCAAAGTGAGTTGTTTACTTCCCACTTTGACACTTACAAAAAATATCATATAAGGAGCGCCCAAGTCGGGTCACTTTGACATTTAACAATTTTATAAAGATTAAATCTAGAAATAGGGATAGGCAAATTTACTCCACCACAGCACCGTTTTATGTATTCCTTGTTCATAATTTCTACTCTGTAAACTGAACAATAACAATGTATTATTTTTTCAATTAGAGGATACGAACGATAGATAGATAGATAGGGTTTAGCCAGTGTTAGATTAACCGATTTGATACAACTGATAAATAGATAAATTGGTGATCATTAGAAGAAAATATCTGAACTGTGTCCCCCCAAATCACTTAATCACTATTATCATTATTTTTTTACCGAAACACGCGGACTGGCTTTTACAGATGTCATTTATAATTAAAATCGTAACTCCATAAACATTGTACAACTAAGTTTTCTATTAAAATTATTAAGTAGCATTGATCCAGTGTATTAGCTTAATAAGATTACTTTACAATGAATTTCTCGTTACGGAAACAAATCTTGTATTTCTTTTAGGTAAGAATAACGAACATGCACAAACAAACAAACACAAAAATAATATTGCTAGCTAACCGTATCTCTCTCGATAAGCGTGACTAAAGAGCTTTCCATTCAATGCATTAAATAAGTGTTAACAGTACCTTGCCAAAAACCTTCAGTGATCCCAGTAGCATTAAAGGACCAACTCAAAGACAGCAATATTGATAAATTAGGATTTCATTCATGTTTGACGTTAACGAATCGTATTTCAATGAATAGATCAGAACAGAACGTACGATAGACACAGTTCATAGTTAATTCTACTCACGTAAATGAATCGACCACGCTAACTGTTCCGTGAAATGATCAGATCAGACTAGCATAAGACAAAGATTAGATCAATAAAATGTAATATTCAAGCAGGACAAGACACAGACTGGATCAAAGTAATAAAAGTAATAAAAAATTAATGATCAGACTAGGGTAAGACAAGGCCATATCAATAAAAAGTAATGGTTAAGCTAGAGTAGGACAAAGATTAGATCAAAAATACTCAAGCAGGATAAGACAAATACTGAATCAATAAAAAAAATATGTAATGATCAGACTAGCGTAAGACAAAAATTAGATCAATGAAAAGTCGTAGGTGATAGGTGATAAAAATTAATAGATGAAATATAAGGCTATATCAATAAAAAGTAATGGTTAGACTAGGGTAAGACAAAAGGCTAAATCAATATAAAAGTAATGGGCAGACTACGGTAAGACAAAGGCAAAATCAATATAAAAGTAATGGGCAGCCAGGGTAAGACAAAGATTAAATGAATATAAAAGTAATGGTTAGACTAGAGAAAGGCTAAATCAATAAAATGCAATGGCCAGATTAGGGTAAGACAAAGGCTAGATCAATAAAATGCAATGGCCAGACTAGAGTAATACAACGGCTAGATCAATAAAATGCAATGGCCAGACTAGGGTAAGACAAAGGCTAGATCAATAAAAAGAAAGTAATGGTCATACTTGAGAAAGACAATGACAAGATCACTAAAACGTTAATTCTAATTTTAACGTACATTAAATTGTGCAGATCTTTATTTTAAATTCGAATTTAATTTCACGTAAGGTTAGATGCCCGACTTGCACATTAGAATGGATCTGGTAGGCGTGACAAATTGCAGTTATATTCAACTAAAAAAAAAAAAAAAGCATACCCACTGATGTTCATGCAGCATCATGCTGCTAAAAATACATTAATATAAGCTTTGCTTGGTGGAATACGTATAAGCTAATAAGATTAAATTTTTTATTTTATTTTTTATTTACGAGGAAACTAATATAAAATAAATGTTCTCCAGCACTGATTCTCAAGCTATTCAGTAACTCATTAAACTGCAATTGAAAATTATTTGTATATTCGTGTCCTCACCACATCGTGTTCATTGTTTTGATTTTCTTTTATTATTTTTAAGTAAAAGAGATCGTGTCCTCTTAACACGTCATGTACGGTGTGAAAAGATTATTTTTGTTAAGAAAAGCAGATCTTGTGAAGTATGATTCTTTCTGTTTGCACTCCTCGACTGCGGTCAAGTGTTCTCGATAGCCCTTCACATTGACAAAGTTACACACG